>MU105719.1:44025-351484 GCA_012274485.2 Sinapis alba | reverse complement strand
GGAGAAGGTGAATTTCTGTAAATGCACAATCCAAGAGGCATGGCGAGAAGAGACCTTGGCTTGACTGTCGAGGTGGCGAAGCGCATCATGATCTGTAAATAAAATAAATTCTCAATGAACCAGATAATGCCTCCAATGTTTAATTGCTTGAACGATCGCATAGAACTCCACATCGTAAGTACTATAACGTGATCGCGCGCCAGCAAGTTTCTCGCTATAGTATGCCACTGGTCGTCCTTGTTGACTAAGAACAGCTCCAATGCCGAGCTTTGAAGCATCACTACGTAACTCAAAAGTGGCGGAGAAGTCGGGTAGCACAAGTATTGGCGCTGTGGTGAGCTTCGTTTTGATCAACTCGAAAGCGGCAGTTGCCTCCCGCGTCCAGTTAAGCTTGCCTGCCTTCATACAGCTGGTGATTGTTGCCATAATCGAGCTAAAGTGGTGAACAAACTGGCGAGATAAGGATGCCAAACCATGAAAGCTACGGACCTCGGAGACTGTTTTTGGAATCGGCCATTACCGTACTGCTTCTATCTTTGACTGATCCATCGCTAAGCCCTTGGCGGATACCACATAGCGTAAAAAGAGGACCTTTGAAACTCCAAATTCACACTTTTGTTGTGCGCCAAAGAGATGTTCCGTACGGAGTACAAGCAAGACATTGCGGATATGCTGAACGTGTTCGGCCATGGACAAGCTAAAATCAATACATCGTCAAAGTAGACAACGACGAACTTTCCAATGAAAGGGCACATGGCTTAATTCATGATTCTCATGAAAGTACTTGGAGCGTTGGATAAGCCGAAAGGCATAACGAGCCATTCAAATAAACCTTCACCAGTTTTAAAAGCAGTTTTCCATTCATCACCCGGTCTGATCCGTATCTGATGGTAGCCGCTCTTGAGGTCGATTTGTGAAAATATTGATGCTTAACCGATCTGATCTAACAAGTCATCAAGTCTGGGTATTGGAAAACGATAACGCACCGTTATTTTATTGATGGCTCGGCTGTCTACGCACATACGCCAAGTGCCATCCTTTTTTGGAATGAGAAGTGCGGGTACCGCACAAGATGAAAGGCTTTCACGAATATGGCCTTTCCGGAGCAAATCTTCGACTTATCTACGAAGCTCTTCATGTTTGTCCGGACTCATCCTATAATATGGTCGGTTTGGTAGAGTTGCTCCTGGAACAAGGTCGATTTGATGTTGAATGTCACGAAGCGGTGGTAAACCAGTCGGAAGCTCTTGTGGCAAAACATCACGGAACTCGTTTAATACGGTCGATATCTCCTTGTGAATCGTGGGTGATGTAAGATGAGTGACTGGTGATTGTAATAAGGCGAATGCTAATCCTTATGTGTGTAACTTGTTTCGAAAGGTTTCATATGAGCAAAGCAAATATGTTTGTTTCCCCTTAGCTGGAGGTAATTCTTCGATAGTAGCCGGTGGAATCGGAAGAACTGGATCCTTGGATGGTAGTAAAAAAATCTTATGTGTATCCCATGTGAATCGATACGTATTTTCGGCTCCATAATGAATGATATTACAATCAAATTCCCACAGAAGTCCTAATAAGAGGTGGCAGAAGTCCATCGGTGCAATATCACAGTACATACAATCCTTATAATGAAGACCGATCTAGAAAGCTACCACAGCCCGCTGAGAGATTTGTACAGTGGAACTTTCTTTGAGCCATCCGAGTGTGTAAGGAGCAGAATGGTTTTCGCGTAAGAGACCTAGCTTGTCCACAACACTCTCTAAAATTACGTTTCTGCAACTTCCCGAGTCAATCACAAAACTGCAGACGCGGTCCTTTATATTACATGAGGATTGGAAGATATTAGGGTGTAACCACTTCTCATCATGTCGTTGAGGCGCTAAACACGATCGACGAAGGACAAGCATATGACCCGTGTCACCTTCGGTTTGATGAACCAAATTCTTTTCTTCGTCGTTGTCCTCTTGAGAATCGTAAACTTCTTGGTCTACAAAAGAGTCATCGACGATCAAGCCACAACGTGTTGCATGCGAGCACACCACATGAATAACACCGTAAGGCATTAGGGCGTGTGGAACGACGCAGCTGGATATCTTCTGGAGCTACAGATTTTGTCACGATTGGACGGTGTAGTCCAGCTAGAGACACAAGATTGCTGTTCAAACGATGCTGCACGTCGATGTGCCTCTCCTATTGTGGTGGGGTCGAATTGAGTCATTGCAGTCAGGAGTTGAGGTTGTAATCCCCCAATGACACGAGATACCAATTGAACTTGACTATCATGTAACTCATTACGAGTTAATAATAGTGCAAGTTCTTATGCATAGTCGTCCACACTACAGTTACCTTGTCGTAGGTTTTGCAACCTCGTATACATGCTTCGTTCATAGTTATGAGGGAGGAATGTTTGATGCAGATGTTTTGTCAATTTTTCCCAAGTGGTAATAGGTGCTTTACCAGTTCTTGCACGAGTCATTTTAAGTTGTTTCCACCAAGTAGCGGCATGACCTCGAGATCGCATAGCGACAAGAGGTATACAGCGACCAGGGGGTACTTGTTTGAACTCCAGAATTTCCTCGACATTAGCCAGTCGATAAGATCATCCTCACGAAGACCTCCATGGAACTCTGGTATATCCACACGAAAACTACCTTCCCAACGATTGTCGTAGTTGTCTCTTTGTCGCTACTTGTTGTGAAAAACATGGAGATAGAGATCATCTTCGTCTTCTTTGTATTGTCGTTGCTGCCGGTTTTGAATTTGATGATATGGCTGATTTTGTACAGACTGTGGCGGAACTGTATTATGGTGTTGTAGCGGTGGTGGAGGTGGAGCATTAGCAACAGGCGCAGCTTGAGGATTCGTGCGAGTCATCCATGTTGTTTTCAAGGCGTCTATGCGGGCTGCCAGTGTTCCCACTGTGTCGCCAAGGTGTTGGATGGAGTTTTTAGTTGCATTCTGCATCTCAACCATTAGGTTTCGTAGGTCAGCTAATTCTGATCGGTTTCCTTCTGGGTTTTGTTCCCGATTGTCACCACCAGCGCCTCATATTTTCTTAGTCATTGAAAACAAGAAGTTCTTTCCCGAAACGTACTGATTCTGATACCAACTGATGGAGAGCGGAAGCTGTATAACTCAAATTTCAAGAGTTTGAACGTTGAATCGATTTATTGTCTTCAAAGTAATTCGGAAACAAAGATGGTAGGATGTGCATACTCTTTGCAGTGATTTGCAAAAGCTCTTTTAAAACCTTCTAAACTTCTATTAATAAATTGTGTGCTTACATTCTTTGTAGCTCTTCTTATTTATAATAGCTAAAAATCCTTAACCTAAAACGTATTAGAAATCCTATAACTAATAGGAATAGTACTTATTTAGAAATAGAAAAAAAACCAGCATGAGGAAAGGAAATACTCCTAAGCAGTCTTGGAGTTGGAGTTGTGATCGTTGGAGATCACAAGTTGCGCTGCATCAGTTCGTGAGAAATTTGGAGATCATTTGATCAAATACTACATAAAAAAAACTTCGAAAATCTAATAAAAATTGAGGAAGACTTTGCAGCTTTGATGTACAACAACTAGTTCATGACTTCTTGAGCTATGTCTGAGTATGTTTATTTTTCATTTTCTAGTATCAAAGGGAATTTTGGGTTTCAAGCTTGTTCTCATGGTGACTTCCTTGGAGCGATTCTCGACACTATATATCATCTATGTTGATTCTGTTTAAACAACATTCTCCAGCTCCATTAACATTGACTTTGATGGTAATGAAGGAAGATAAAGGAGCTCAGGTCCTAATAGTTCCTGAACTAGTTGACTTTATTGTTTCGGCTTTCTACAAGGTTAGATTTATATAACCCATAACCCATTAACCATGATCTTGTTCAGCAGGACTCTGACCTTATGAATGAATATCTTTCATAGGTTGGGAATGTTTCTGTAACTTGTAGTAAGATACCTCTGCTTGCTCTTGAATACGAACCTCTAGGTATGATTCTTAGATTTGTTCTTGCCTTCAAAAAGAGTTTCTGCATTGGATTGATTCTTTTGTTTTTTAGGACTAATACCTTCAAAACAATTGAAGCCTCGTTGAGAATTGATGCAGTAGCTAGTGCTGGTTTCAAGATTTCACGGTCAAGGCTAGTTAATATGATTAGGTAACTTAGCTTTCTTTTCCCTTTTCGATCTTTCATCGCATTCTCATGTTCGTTGAGAAAAAAAGTTCATTCGTCTTTCGCAGTAGTGAAGACGTTCGGGTTAACTGGGCAACTGTTACCAAGAATGAAACCACGGTAAAGACTAGTGATGTTGTCTTGTTAGCGGGAAAGGGAGACTCAAGGTAAGATTGTTGGAAGTGAGTTTAGTTAGTGTTTGGTTTCAGAAAACGTTAATTTTGTGTGTTAATGCTCGCAGATTGGAGAGATCAACAAAACGAAGAAAGGGAAATTTGCAGTTCAAATCATCAAATATTTGTAAGAATGAATCTGTGACAAATTATCAACGGATCTTTATTACTTATCATAAACTCATACTTACTTTTATCTGTTTTATTATATTTGTTGACATTTTGTAGAGCCTAAAGACCGTAAGAATAAATTTAAATCTTGAATTTATATTACTTCCTTTTTTGTAATGTATAAAGCCAAGGAGTAGATCAAATACATAATCTTTGTGATGTAAAAGAACCGACAAAGTGTTACCGAATAAGGTAGAGCGGCTAAGCGCATGAGTTGGTCTCTTTGTTGTGCTTCTACTTCGAGTTCCAACGGAAGAACGTTTTATGCCATGTTTGAAGTCTTTAGATAAAACCAAATGAGGATAAGATGTTGCAGTTGTTAGGAAATATTGGATTAATAAAATTCTGGATCTTAATAACCCTTTTATTTTAAGGTAATAGTTAGCCAAATAGAGAGTTTGGCCTTTGGAGCAGAGAAGAGTGGGACTCGAGGAAAGATATGTGTTCTTGCGAATGAAGCGGTATTTTAAGGAAGAAACAAAACACTCATGATTGTAAATTCTGATTTTAATATTTAAAAAGAAAAAATTTGATTTGTGTTAGGCCATTGCTTAAATTGAATTTTAATTATT
The DNA here is from genome assembly GCA_012274485.2 of Sinapis alba. NCBI lineage: Eukaryota > Viridiplantae > Streptophyta > Magnoliopsida > Brassicales > Brassicaceae > Sinapis > Sinapis alba. Next base: position 346,397 of record MU105719.1, on the reverse strand, counting down.
CCTTAGATCTAGGCCAAAGATGGAGTATCATCATGTAAAAATGCACGACTCCACGTTTGATTAGAATTAAGTTAATGGGTAAGATCTAGTTACAAAAAGATTAACATACAATTAACATATTATAAAACTAATGGACGTAGATGTGTCCTAAACAAAAAATGCATTGTCTCTTCCGAATAAGGTTGAGAAATGATATAGAAAAGAGTCGACAAATCAATTTATCAAATAGCTAACTATATTCTAAAGAGTAACTAAAATGGAATAATATAAGAAATAGTTCATAAACCATATGATAAACCAATCACAGTGCAAGAAAATTCTAACACAACTAAAAAATTACATATACATTATTGTTTTATGTACATAACATTAACATTCAAATGATCTATTTTAAATAACAACTAAGTTTATTTTTCGCTAAATATTACAGCTGAATCTATCTACAATAGCAGTCATCTAAAGCATAGAATCTCATATGACTTTAGCTTAGCAATCAATCACATTATGCTGGTCCTTATAATCATAAACATGGACTATTATTATTTTATGTAACAGTAATTTAATGTGATACTTTTCCTAACAATAAACAGAAAATTGGATGATTTTGTACATAAACTATAGTCAAGAATATCCAGAAAAAGAATATATGACATAACATTTAGTCGACTTAAAGAGAAGTGAAGATCAGAACGCATATTCAACATGCTTACAACTAGACTTTAGATACGGCTACTTTCTTGAATTTGAAATCAATCATAAAAAAATCAAGAAACAACAATTGCACATTCTAATAACTCCACACACTGATTCAATAGATTTCTAAGCTTCATCGACTCTTAAAACAAGGAGACCAAGACATATACACACACAACAAAGAATTCTCAATCAATGTTATTGTAAAAAACGCAGTTTCAACAGGTACAATTTATACATGTGAACATCATGATATGATGCAGAATTCAAAAATTGTAAATGTATCATTTCACACCATCAGCATAACACAAAACAAAAACACTAAAGAAAACTACTACCGCAGTGAAGGAATCTCTCTCACTCTCACCTACGTTGATTTATATATAAGAGACTCCAAGATATATCCATTTCATTAAATAAGAAACCTTTATGATACATACAAGCACCAAACAATAAACAATCAAGATAGAGACTACTACTAACATTGTAAACACAATAATCAATGTTCCAACACCAGAAAATAAAATCTACCTATTCATGAGCGAGTATATTAGCAAATCCATTTCTAGAATCTGATAGATGCAAAATCAAGGATAGTTAGTAATGATATCAAAATAGTTCTCTAAGAAATATTTTGATGTATTTGTCAGTTATCGTTAAGCAATAAATTTCTACAATCTCACATATACTACATTAATGAGAAAATGTTGTCAAGACTCAGAAACCAAAGGGATAAACACAAGTAGAATAACATGGAAATTCAAGTCCACATATACAAATAGAGTCTAACGTAGTAATCATCAACAAATATTAAAAATTTGTGAAGATGTCATTTCACATGTTTACAGTGATCACCGAGGGTTAAGAGGTAAACACAAAACATCAAATATTCAAAGAAATTAATTCTAAAATCTGCAATCTTTCACATATGTTGAACTACAAGAGACTCTACGATACACATTTCATAAAATGAAAGACCTTATAATACATACAAGCACCAAACTATAAAAAGATTACCAACATAATTTAAAATGACCACTGAAGGCTAGGAGTATAACACAAAACAGAAACACTCAAAATTTGAGGAAAATACCACCACAATATGCACGAGTCTCTCACCTACTTTGATCTACAAGAGACTCCAAGATATATTTATTTCACAAACTTAGAGACCTTACAATACATGCAATAGAGATTACAAACACTGCAATATACAAAGTAATGTTCCAATATCAAAATAGAATATCTACCATTTCATCAACGGATATGTTAGCAATCAATTTCTACACTCTCACGGATGCTATACCAATGAAAGAAATGTTGACAAGTCAGGTCAAAATAAAATTTCAGTTAAAAAATGGAGCTTAGATAATCATTTCCAGTTTCTTTAGTTTACGTATATATCACTTAACTTTCTTTGTAAATTTTTCAAATGTAAATACCAATTTAATTACAAGAGAAAAAGTCAAGAAAAACATATACCTGCCTGAACAAAGCCTTGGCGTCAATGACAGCTTTTGAAGCACAAACCTAAACAATCAAAACTAGTTGTTACTTCATGTATGTGTCTCTCCTTCTTGTGATTTTCATCAACTAAGTTACAAACAAATTTCACATACATACATACCTGAGAAAATTCAGAATGTATAATAACAAATAAATCTGCTACACATCAAATGAGCACCTTCTGAAGCACATGCATACCTGCAAAAATCAGAATTAATTAGTCTAAGCTTTGGGTAATATAGTATGGAATCTATTTACGGTTCATAGTCTCTGTCTTAAGACTTGGTTTAAGTCGTTGGTGAGTTCTCGCATCCAACAAGTCAGAAAAACCAACTCTCATACTCTGTCTTAAAGACTTGGTTTAAGCCGTTTTCTATCCAACAAGCTAAAAACCAACATGTAGTCTTTGTCTAAATATTTTTGTCAAGGCTTGTTGTGAAGTAAGGAGTCTCTTTGAACCGTTGGTCGTTTTTTCCATCCACCCTTAGTCATTTTCACATGCAATAAGTCAACATACAGTTCATAAATTTTCGTCTTTAAGACCTTTTATAAGCCGTGGGTTCCTTAAACGGAGTTGCTGGTCGTTTTTTCCATCCAACAACTCCAAAATCAATTGATAGGATTCATCTATAAACTTTTTTGAAGCCGTGGGTACTGGTAAAACAATGAACCTGTTTTCAGTTTATAGTCTTTGCATTTAGACTTTGATGAGCTTTTTCTATTACATCCAACAAGTCCAAGACTTTTTTTGAGTTGTGGCTAGTAAAAGCAATAACTCTGTTTAAGATTCACACTCTTAGTCTAAAGACTGATAAAGCCGTGGGTAGTAATCTAGATTCAGTCTTAGTCTTTGTTTGAAGCTCTTAGCAGTGTGTGGTAGTTTTGTCCAAGATGAGTCTTTCTATAAACTTTTCATAAGACGTGGGTAAACACGTAATGGTAACACAGTCTTTGTCTACAGACTTTACGGTGTACCGTTGGTCGTTTTATCCATCCAAACATTCACTGTATTTGTGTGTGTACAGACTTTTTTTTGGTAAGCCGTGGGTTGTTTGATCCAAGTTACTCTTGGTCTAAAACTTTATTGCAAGCAGTGGGTACAATCACAGTCTCTGTCTAAAGAATTTTCTTAAGCCGTTTGTTGTTTTTGTAAGCCGTTTGTTGTTTTTGTAAGCCGTTTGTAGATAGTGCTAAAGACTCTTCATAAGCAGTTTTCAACTCAGTTTTTGACTAAAAACTTTTCATAAGCCATTGTGGTTTGAAATATTTTCTAAAGAGTCTTCATAAGCCGTTTTCAAGTCATGGTCTTTGTTTAAAGACTTTATAAGCCGTGGGTAACTCACAGTTTTTGTCTAATGACTTTACAAGCCGTGGGTTACTAACTCAGTCTTTGTCTAGAGACTATACGGTGTACTGTTTGTCATTTTATCCATCAATATATTTATTGTCTTAGTCTGATTAAAGACGTTCTTGTAAGCCGTTGGTCCTTTTATCAACCAAGCATTCATAGTCTTTGTAAAATCTAAAGACTTTTTTGGTAAGCCGTGCGTCGTTTGATCCATCCAAAGTTTCATAGCCTTTATCTAAAAGCTTTACTGCAGGACGTGGGTACAAACACAGTTTGTCTAAAGACTTTTCTTAAGCCGTGGGTAGCTAAAGTAAGTCATACATTCTGTCCCCCAAACATCCTTTGCTTAGACATGCACTACCACCAACCAATAGTTGTTGGTGCTATGGTATAAAGACTGTATAAGCCGTGGGTAACTCAAAGTCTTTATATGCCGTGGGTAACTCACAATCCTTGTTTAAAGACTTTATAAGCCGTGGGTAACTCAGAATCATTTTCTTAAAGACTTCATAAGCCGTGGGTTCAAAGTCATTGTCTACAGACTTTATAAGCCGTGGGTAACTCACAATCTTTGACTTAAAGACTTCATAAGCCGTGGGTAATTCACATTCTTTGTCTTAAAGACTTTATAAGCGGTGGGTAACTCACATTCTTTTTCTTAAAGATTTTGTAAGCTGTGGGTAACTCAAGCCATTGTCTAAAGACATTACAGTGTACCGTTTGTCGTTTTTTCCTTCCAGTATACACATTCACTGTCTTTGACTCTCTAAAGATTTTTTTGGTAAGCCGTGGGTCGTTATGATCCATCCAACGTTTCTTAGTCTCTGTCGAAAGACCTTTTTTGTAAGTCGTGGGTCATTTAATCCATCCAACGTTTCTTAGTCTCCTGTCTAAAGACTTTTTAGTAAGCCGTGGGTACGATCACAGTCTAAATACTTTTCTTAAGCCGTTTGTAGATAGTGTCTAAAGACTCTTCATAAGCAGTTTTCAACTAAGACTTTGTCTAAAGAGTTTATAAGCCGTGGGTAACTCATAATCTTTGTCTTAAAGACTTTAGAAGCCGTGAGTAACTCAGAATATTTGTCTTAAAGACTTCATAAGCCGTGGGTTCTAAAACTTTATAAGCCGTGGGTAACTCACAATCTGTCTTAAAGACTTCATAAGCCGTGGGTTCAAAGTCATTGTCTATAGACTTTATAAGCCGTGGGTAACTCCCAATATTTGTCTTAAAGACTTCATAAGCCGTGAGTAACTCAGAATCTTTGTCTTAAAGACTTCATAAGCCGTGGGTCATTTGATCCATCCAACGTGTTTCACAGTCTCTGTCTAAAGACTTTTTAGTAAGCCGTCCATCAAACGTTTCTTAGTCTCTGTCTAAAGACTTTTTAGTAAGCCTTGGGTCATTTGATCCATCCAACGTGTTTCACAGTCTCTGTCTAAAGACTTTTAGTAAGCCGTGGGTCGTTTTGATCCATCCCATGTTTGATAAACATTGTCTAGAAACTTTATTGCAAGCCGTGGGTACAAACACAGTCTCTGTCTAAAGACTTTTCTTAAGCCGCTTGTTGGTTATGTAAGCCGTGGGTAAACTAAAGAATGTCATACTTTCCATCCTTTGTTTAGACATGCACTACCACCAACCAATCGTTGTTTAATTTCCTCAGGGTCTAGACTTCACGCAACGGGACAATGTTCCCAAATAAGAATCTGACAGAACACTATTAGATTAGTGTGTCTGCCTATGATCTTTTTGGGATTTGATAAAACTAAAGCCAAAAATAAACTTGGAAACAAATCAGTAAAACAGAGAAAAAGCTCTTATCTGTTTTGTTGATTCAAACGTATCTTCAATTGTCTCAGAGATGATGCACTGGTATCTGTCAGTGGTGGCTACTCCACACAAACATTCTGTATATTATTAAAAAAAAAAAAAGAAACATTCTATAATCGATCTTAAGTCCTGATATTGATAATATCCATAAATAAAACATCAAATCAAATACCCCTAAATCTAAAACACGATCAAACTCTAGCATAAGACAGAGAGAGAACTACCTCAACGACGGTTTCACGCGGAGTCAAGCGCTTCCCATGTAGAGTCAACATCACTACAAAAGATTAAACAAAGAGCGATTCAGGAATCTTGAAACCCTAAAACATAATCGAAAATAGGATGACGAAACCTAACCGATTGCATCAGTTTCATGCAAACCCTAACACAAAGATAAGAACGAAACAGAAACAAATTCACGTTCTAATCTAAGAATCTCACCAGTTCCCCCGTGCGAAGAAGGGAGGGAGACTTTGTCGATGAGAGAGAGAGAGAGAGAGAAAGAGAGAGATTCTGCTTTTATTTATTATGTATCGTTGCGTCTTCGTTACCAACTTATTACGATCAAACACCAAAACCGAACCGGTTAACATACATAAAAGTTTAGTAATTCATCGTCTAAAACAAATCAAATGTCATATTTATATGTAGAAAATATAAAATTAAGCAAAATATTTTATATTTTAGCTGAAAATAAAGGGAATGATGAACTAAATATTGTTGATTAAATAGATTTCATTAGGATTAAACATATTTCGTCAGAATTAAAATTAAAAAGCATATGTTTTAAATTAGGCAGTGCCATGAATCTTTAAATACTTTCAAAATAGAAAGTGTACCTAAAAATGATCTTATGTGTTAATAGTATAAATATATGAGTATATTCAAGCTAAATAAATTTTATGTTGAATTTAGATATTTTGGCATATATTATTCAAATTTAGATGTTATATAATATTTTGTTTTTTATAGGAAAAATGATTGCTGACTACATCAAGTATTGGTCATCACATGGCTAACCATGCAAACTAAACTAAGTATACTTAACCACACGAAATATATATTATGCATGACAACATTCCTCAACATTCCTCAATTCCAGTCAGACATTTTTCCTCTCCGTAGTGGATAAAATCCATTGCGATGCTAGTTTGACAAAATTTTGATTGAATTGTTGTTTCTTCATCGAATTCAATGGTGCTTTGTCCGTAAAGTTTGGGACCCAGGAAGATTACAAGACTTGTTGCAAAGGATACATGATGAGACCAAAAGTAGAAGAACAATTTCAAAATCAGGTGACACATCTTTCAAATCCTATATTTTGATACAATATATTTGGTATCGAAGTATGGATAAATATGATATGTCTTCAAAACCACCGTGGAAAAAATGACAATTCAGAATGAAAGATGTGTTTTCTTTGTTGTATGGCGATATTCTTACAATCGTTTCAAGTTGGCTATCTCAAATGTTAGTTTTCATGGCTGAATCAGTACATTGGATTTTATACCGAAAAACAGTTCTAATGTGGGAGAAGCTCAACGTAATATAACAAGAGATATTAGTAACAATGTTGCAGCAAAGATTTAAAGCTCACAAGGAAATTATTAGAGTTGACACTCTATTATTAAAGAAGACTGAAGGAAAAGTGTATCGACGAAGATTTCACTTGTTCTATTGTTGTATTTTATTTGTTGTTTTTTATTTTCATATGTTTTATGTATGTATTTGTATTAAATTTTAACACTATGATTAACAAATTTAAGTGGTTAAAAAAATAGTTAACATCACGAATTTAATTTCATTCGTCCAAAAAATGATGTGTATGTCAGAGATCGTTTAAAAATCTCGTTTCATCAATTAAAATATGACCAACCGACCGTAGTTTAACTAAAATTAGATTTTGAACTACATTTGAAAAGCATAAGAATATTTTTAACAAAATACAATTTACAAAATCAATATGTTTTAACATTTTTATTTTAGTGTATTTTAAAACTATATAATTGTATTATTTTTATTTGTATTAACATGAAAGTTATATATGATATTATTGAATTTTTATTATTATTTTAATCTGTTTTGTTATGGACTTTTAATAAAAATTGTAATTGCTTTGATTAATTGTGTGATATGATCCTTTGATAAATTTTTAATTATAAACTTATTTGTTGTCAATTGATTGACTCTAACACTTTATTTGTTTAAAACTTATGTGATGTCAACATAAAACAAACATAATCTTGCATATATAATTATAAATTATATAATTTTAAGAATAAAAAATAATCAAAGAATAAGAATCTAATATGAAAATTTCTATGTTTAAATGAATGCAATTTTTGTTTATGAAAATATATTTACAATAATTCATTAACTTCATAATTTCTTATTAATCAAATAAAATGTTAGAGTCAATAAATTGACATCAAATATGTTTTATAATAATTTTTTTTATCAAATAAGTATATATCGCACAATTAATCAAACTAATTAAAGAAATTTTATTAAAAGCTCATAACAAAACATATTAAAATAATTAAAAAAAAATAAATTAAATAATATCTTATATAACTTTTATATTTAAGTAAATTACCGCCAGATATATTATATTTTAATTGATAAAACGAGAGATTTAAACGGTCTCTGACATACGCATCATTTTTTGGATGACTGAAATTAAACTCGTGATGTTAACTATATAACATCATAAAGTTGAGGAATGTTGTCATGCATAACATATACTTTGTGTAGCTAAGTATACATTTAGTTTAGTTTGCATAGTTAACCATGTGATGACCAATACTTCTTGTAGTTAGCTATCATTTTTCCTTTTTTATATTATGAGACATATAAAATATATATAATTTTTTTATTTTTTAAAAATAATTTAAACGGGTTATCTGAACCTAAAATAAACTTGCAAATATCAAAACCGAACCCAAATCTTTAGCCTCAAAAACCCAAAACCCGAATAAATTTGAATCGAATTTGAATGGGTAACTGAACACCCACCCGTAATATAAATCCACAGTTACATGTAAAGTTTAAATCACAAAAGTTAGTTTTCAAAAATATTGCTCTAAAGACACATCTTTTGCAAATTTCGCATGGTGAGTCTCAAAGGTTTCAAATAAAACACTTCTCACAATACCTAAAATTTCCTCTCTGAAAAGAAACTCATAATAGTTTATTTACATATAAAACAAAATCACAATTAGCAAACAAAAATACATGTTTAAATAAAAAAACTTAACATTACAAAAATAATAGAAATATACTAATCAAAAGAAAGAAAAGTATTCACAAAAAAAAAAACTCAATGACTTCGCTTTTGTGTTGAGAATGTCTTATTTATATAGTAAATTGGTGGAAGTTAGCTTTCATGATAAGCTACAAAACAGAATATTCTCTAATATTTTTTTATTGAAAATTTTACAATAAATATTTAAATATTCAATGCATGAACTTTGATCTCTTGGAAGAACCTGCATCACAATTCAATTAGTAGACGAATTCTGTTAAACAAGTATTAAAATGAAAACAAAAAAATACTGCAATGTAAACCTTTTTGTCTGCAAGAATGATCTCTAGAGTTTTACCAAAACCGGCTTGTGATGGTTTTCAGGTGTGGATGACTTTGACTTCAATCATCCATGATTTCCACAGCCTAATGTCATCAAGGTACACAATCTTATTCTTAGAAGACATTTTGAGAAATGTATTGAAATTTGTAATTGCCTTGAAGTCAAAATGTTGTATATATAGGAAAAGAAAAGTTTGACCGTTTAGGGTATTCCGGTTAAATATTGTTTCTTAAAATATATGTGTGTTTAGTGGATTATACATCTTGTGGATCAAGTTTATTCAAGTTATAGTAAATAAGATTTTCTTGTTTTAATTATATAGATTTAAGTTATTAAATGTTGTGGTTTTTGTGTTATGATTGGTTGTTACCGATATATAAAATATATGATAATACTTTGATTTCTTAGCTATTTATGATTAACTATATTTGGTTTTCTTAATTTAACAACTTACCAAGATTTTAGTTTATTTGAGTAAATCTAAGATTTTTATTAAAGTATTTAGACATATACTGTTATGGTTTTTTATTCTAATTTAGTGGTTTATATTCTAGTGTTACCGATTTGTAAAGCTTTGTGATTTTTTTTTTTAATTATGTGTATTTATGATGTAAAAGTTTATTCAGTAATTCATATTTAAATCATAGTTTTGCGATTTGTTGTTTTGATTGGTTGTTACCGATATTTCTTTTATATGAAATTTATTTTTTAAAAAAAATTGGGTTTTATGATTTCATATATACATATAAGTGCACACGAATATATTCAAACAATTAGGAAAACTATAATGTTTGATTTTAATAATTTTGAAATATAAAAATCGTTTGTCACCTGCAAAACAATGAAGCTTGGGTATTATGTTTCATGATGCAATCGTTTCTAAAATCAAATATGTTTGGAATTGATGAATGGTTATGGAAATAATATTAGCATATCAATGTATTGTTTTTAAGTGAAAATTTGTAGATTCTAATAAACGTTGAAGCATTAAGGTTTATGGAAAATCATTATCAATATACAACATAAGTGATACATATACTATATAATAATTGAAAACCAGTGTGTTATAGTGACTGAAGTTTATTCTAAAACATCTATAACTATGGTATGTTAATTTTTGACAGGTATGGGTTGTTTAAATAAAAGGTAGCCGAAAATTGTTAGGTGTTTATGTTAATTAAATGCATCATTTTGCTGCACAAATAAAACAATCTGAAATACAGAAGTAAATTAAAAGTATAGCCTTAAAATATTCCAGTGACAGAGAGTTGTAAATATTGTTGAAACATAAGGGCACCTCAGAAAAAGCCTTCTGTTTTAATATTATAGATTTATTAAAAATGACATATTTTACAGTTTTGGCCAGAAAACTTGATTTTACGGTTTTGGCGGAAAACTTGATTTTACGGTTTTGGCGGAAAATTTGATTTTACGGTTTTGGTCAGAATACCCGATTTTACGGTTTTGAAGTAAAAATCCGATTTTACGATTTTGGCGGAAAAACCCGATTTTACGGTTTTGGCGGGAAAACCCGATTTTACGGTTTTGGCGGTAAAACCTGATTTTACGGTTTTGGCTGGAAAACCCGATTTTATGGTTTTGGTGGAAAAACCTGATTTATGGTTTTGGCGGGAAAATCTAATTTTACGGTTTCGGCGGGAAAGCCTGATTTTATGGTTTGGCCAAAAAATCTGATTATACGGTTTTGGCGGGAAAACACGATTTTACGGTTTTGGTAGGAAAACACGATTTTACGGTTTTGACAGAAAAACCCGATTTTATGGTTTTGGTAAAAAAATTTGATTTTATGGTTTTCACGGGAAAACCTGATTTTACGATTTTGACGGGAAAACTTGATTTCACGGTTTTGACAGAAAAACTTGATTTTCGGTTTTGGCGGAAAAAACTTAATTTTACAGTTTTAGCGAAAAAACTCGATTTTACGATTTTAGAGAAAAAATACGGTTTTATGCAAAAAAAATATATGATTAAACTTTAATAGAAAAACAATTGTGGGTACCATGGATATCAAGTTACCCTATTAGATTTACCCAACTTAATATAAACTCTAAAATTATTAACCCATAATAAATCCAGTTATTTATTGAAGGTTAAAAATCCAGTTTATTACTTATGGATTTGGGTAAACCCATAAGTAATTATCCATGTTAATATTTCTAGTGGCGACCGACCTAAATTACAAATTTGCCCTCGACTTGAGCTCGGAGAGAATGCACAGAAGAGTCATCACAGTCCCCTTCAACGCATCAAAGGGTTCTTAACCTTTCGTCCTCAGGAAAAAGTACAAATCAATCCGATTATAAAAATGTTTCCTTTCACGCATATCTGCAAAAGGGCTTCTTCAAGTTGGTGTCAACGACTCTTCTTCTTACAACGTTCTGTCTTGAATCTGTGAATCTGGTGTGTGCAGGCGTGTGTTCTTGTCTGAATGGCTCTTGTCCAGCGAATACCCAGTTTCTCCTCCAATTTTCGATATAGGAAGACCAATTCGACAAAGCATAGTCCTATCCATTACAAAACCCAGATCACTGCGTCTTCTTCTTCCTCGCCCTTCACGGAGAAGCACTCTGTTGAGAGATACCAAAGGGATCAATGGCTGTACATGCTGGTTTTAATCTCCATCACCGTCTTCGAATCAAAAAGATGAAGTCTTTGTTAGGGAAAACGATATCGCATCGCAGCTTCCGGAGCTGAAGTAGCTCTTGGAGGTGCTGAGAGAGAGTGTTTTTAGTCTGGACAGGACCAGGAGATCCTGAGCTTTTGACTGTGAAAGCTGTCAGAGTCATTCTCTTAATTTGATTAGTTGTTGGTATTTGAATTTTTATTTATTTAATTAAAGTTTAAAAATGAAACTAATCCTAGATTTATCTAAGAGAAATTCCCTTAGATAACCCATTTTAGTTTGTTTGTCACAAAAATAGCTTTTAAGGAAGAAAATGACCAAAATATTTTTTTTAGAAGCTAAAAAATTTATTTATATGCATTTATACCCCTAGGATTAACTAATTTGAACTTTAGGGTTTAGAGTAAAGGGGTGGGTTTGGGGTTAGGGTTTCAAATTTCAAAAAAAAAATTAAAAAAAATCAAAATTTCAAAAAAAAAAAAAAAGTCTATTTTGGTCATTTTATTTTTTGAATGCTATTTTTGTGACAAAAACTTTAAAAGGGATATGTAAGAGAATTGCCCTTTATCTAATCTAATCTATATTACCTAATTTGATTAGTTGTTTTTGATCGTTTTGTTTGTAGTCTGAAACAGAGTGTGTATGCTCTTTGTGGAATGAATGACGCAGAGGGTAAACCGATCATGTTGTGCTCTTACCAAAACGGAACGGTCAGCATTTGTGATCTACCATCGTAAGTGAAACTTAGTCTTAGAATCTCTCTAATTATATTGTACTCTAAACTTTGTTATTTACTCATATTTTTTTGATGTTATACCACAGTTTTGAAGAGAGGGGAAAGAAAAGATGTTCTCTACGAACATGGTCAGCGCAATCACAATTGGTCCTGAAGGATTATTTATTTAGTGGAGACAAATGTGGGAAGCTGCGTGTTTGGAGCTTAGCTGGCACCAAAGTGTTAAGTCATTTTTACAGATTCCTGACTAACTCTTTTGTAACTTGGTCACAAGAGAATTTGATACATTCTTGGTTCAAATGAGTTATAAGAGGTTCTTTTGCAAATGACTGGCAGAAACTTTCACAGAATTGCAAATGTACTCGAATTGATTTTATTCTTACAATATGGTAAAAAGAGCTTTACAAGTAGAAAGTACAAATACACTAAACAACAGTAATGTTTTTTTATGTGGGTCTTACAAGAAAGAATGCAAGCAAAACTGGACCGAATAAATATCAATAAGAATGGGAGAAAGAAGACATAATAATGCAAAGATGATGATGCAATCACTCACACATAAAGCAAAAGGTAAAGAAGCGTCTTTGCTTTTGCTTCTGCTTAAGCTTCTTTTATTGCAGCTTTCCACTTTTGTGTTTATCCAAATGAGGAAAGGCTTGTAGGATGTTATAAGCTCTTAGATCTTGCCTTGTTAAGATCCCTATCACAGGAGACATCTGCAAACACACAAAAGAGACATGAAACAAGTTTTAGTAGTGTTCTTGAAATATTGTTATACTTTAAGACAAAATGGGGACTTACTCCTGAAGCTTGAATCTTGGGAACAATCAGCAAATGTCTAAGACCGACCGATCGGAAAAGCACCAAAGCCTTTGCCACAGACATACTTTGCACCACTGTGTAAGGTGTAGTGTTGGTCAAAGGATGAAGATCAACATACATTTGCATCTCTGAGCTTGTGATTGCAACATCGTCGAAATTGTCTTCTCTCTCGGCCAACTCCACCGGTGTGAACTTTTCTCTAACTTCCCAGTCTTCTGTCCTTCTCTTCTCACTCAAGAACCATCTCTTTTTCAGAACTTTAACAAGATGTGCTCTCAATATCAACCCATGAAGCTCTGTAGCATCACCACCGGTACTTAAATCTCCTCCATCCAATACAGGGAAGGCATTATGCGTTGTGTTCCTTAGTGCATCGACTATATTGGCAACTTTTTCTACTCCGCGAAGGGTAACCACCGGAGGCTTAGCATCACCAAGCTCACCTACAGTGAGATTCCTCATCCATGGCTCAGGATTTGCTTCCAAGAAAGGTAAGCCCTTCAGATGGAGAATGATCTCGTAGATACTCAGATTGAAGCTGTCTCCAACCGTTTTAGCAATGAGAAGCACAAACATAGTAATGGGTAGCAAAAGAAGGTTGTTTGTGAGCTCTAGGAATATAACACAGAGAGAAACAGTCATTCTCATGGAACCAGCCATGAGTGAAGCTGCACCAAGGACCGCGTAAAGCCCTTGATCAATCTTTGTGTAAGGTCCCATTACTGTGCCCAGCATCCGACCATAAGCAGAGCCCATGAGGATGATCGGTAAAAAGAGACCGGAAGGTGTCGCTATACCGAATGTGATAAGCCCCAAAATGCAGTAGAGACCAAAGTAGATCCATAGGGAAACCATACCAAACTCATTGGGAGTGTTTGAAGAGAACACGTTTCTGACAGCATCATCATTGGTTGTGAGAAACAGAGTCGCTAGATCGTTGTAATAACCGTTGGGACAGTTGAACTGCTTGAAGTTCCCTGATCTTCCGTTTGTTGGACATGCCTCGTCTATAGAAGGATTACAAGGCTTGCATTCCGCTAAGAAAGGAAGACCATACAAGCAAACCGATGTGAAGAGAGACACAGAAAGACTTAGAAGCACCTTGTGAATCCTACCCTTCCTGCACAAACAATGATCGATCAAACCAATGTTAAGTGCTTGAAGTTTTCTTGACTGATCACAAGATATCACTTACTGATTGATGAGATTGTAAAGACGCAGGACTTTATGAAGAAGATGATTGTACAAGCTTCCAAGAATGCCACCAAAGACACCAATCAATGTGACAGGGATTATATCCACTGCATGGTACCTAACCTCTACATGACTCACATCAAACATAATGAGTCCTCCTTTACCGAAAAGACCGCATTTACCAGAGTTGCAAATCTCTATGAAAGCTCTCAATACAACCACCACAACAGCTGTACTAAAGAAGGTTCTCCACAGAAGAGCGCTTCTCCACCACGTGGCAACTTCCTCAAGAGCGAAGAGAACTCCTCCTACTGGTGATCTGAAAGCTGCACATACTCCAGAGGCAGATCCACATGTAATAAGATCTCTTCGGTCTCTGTCGTTGTTGAAGTAACGAAGCCATCTCCATTTGATTCTGTGGTTGTCTGGTCCACCTTGACCGAGTAAAGAAGCTATGCAGCTTCCAATATGAACCAAAGGCCCTTCTTTGCCAAGATCAAGTCCAGCTGCAACTGCTCCAATACTTCCAAAAATCTATTCCAAAATACAGCAAAACATCTTATGTAGTCAAAGTCAAACAATAGATGGTGCTCATGAACGTTCACAAGGTTTAGGAAAGAAACCTTAACGATCATGGTGGTGGCACCAAACATATTGGGAGTGTCGATGCCATTAAGATAAGCTTTAATCTCTGGAATCCCAGGACCAGCAGCCGTAGGAGCAAACACAACAACAAGTACTGTCGCCACCAAAGTCAGACCCAAATTCGCACCCGTGAAGACCAGCAAACCTGTTACATACCTATTTCAACATAGACTTGTCATACAAGTTAACTCAGTTTCTTGATCATGAATGTGTTTTTTTTTGTCAAGTACCTGTCTTGAGCTATGTAGTAGCCTACGGCTAGGAGTTTGTAACCAGCGATATTTTCAACGGCGAGGTTGATGAGAGTAGCTATGAGACCAGTTAAGAGACCAACAAGAAAAGCTAATGTCCATTTTGCGAATATGTATTGCAACACTTGTGCCTTTGATCTGCTTCTCCAGTCATGCTTGAACAGATCATTCTCGTTTATTCTGCAGTAATCACAAATTTTAATTTTAATTAAAAAAAAAAACTATTACAAAAATTCATGTCTCCATCACTGAATACTTTCCTTCATGTTTTTTTTTAATAAAAATAAAATGAAGATTATCTGAAAACAGAGTAAAGATTAAAGCTTTATAGAGTCAAGACTAATCATACAACTTAACAAAAGGTGACCCAAGTTCTTGACATGGATTCTTTTTTAAGATTTGGGATATTGATTGCTTGCGGAAAATTGAAGAAGTGAGAGAAACTTGAAGTATTTTACAATAGTTCATATGTCTGCATCACTAATATATGTATTCATCCAATTTTTATTTATTTTATATAAATGAAGATAATCTGACAACAAGAGAGTAAGACTAGTAAGATCTATAGAGAGACTGAGCTCAAGAATCTAAATCTGTTAGGTAAAGAAGACATACTCATAATCTAAGCTCTCGATGTGTGAAACCTTGGTACCCACCAAAGCAAGAGGAGTTGAAGAAAGAGTTCTATGTCTCTTAAGGAGTGGCTGGTTCATAGTGTTATTCTCTGGATCTGCTTCTTCTTCTCCATTGTAGTTACTATTACTAATCTGCAAGTTTCCATCTTCATCCATGGATAACTCTTCCTATCTCTCTTATGAATCCCAGAGAAGGAAAGAGAAGAAGAACAAAAAAGTAGATTTTGGTTGGATCTTCAAGAGCTTTCTCTTTGCTGTCACAAAACCATTTTTAGTTTGGATTTCTCTGCGTGTTTTGTCGTTTTTACTAGAGGAAACACTTTTGCAAAAGCTTTATAGATCTCTCTAACATATAGACGCATACATGATGCATGCATTTTTTTTTGTTCACAACATGATGCATGCATCTATATACACATTATATGTATATGTAATGTTTATACATAACATTTAATTTAAAATTTTATATGTTGTGAGGAGTCACGCGGTGAGTGGATGGATGTCATTATATATGTCATATATTTATAACGGGTGGGTACAATTTCTCATTACTTGGTCCGTATTTGCTATTCAGTCGGTATTTGATTCATAAGTTAAGTTCTTGGGTTGATCAAATAGAGTAGTAATCTATTTAAATTATTGGAAAGTACAAAACAAGTATAAAGTATTAAATAAAAGTGACTACTTGGCGATATTTGGTTTGTTACTCATTTTTGTTAGTGAACAAAAATACATTTTCCTAAATTATAGTAAATAATTTGCTTATATTTCTATTTTTATAAGTAAATCAAACATACTGCATATATTTTTATATAATCATCTTAGAGTTTTTTTGTTTTTTTATATATTATGTTTTTCTAATTGACTAAAATATAGAAGAACAGTGAGATATTCTTTATAAATAATAAAGTTATTTAGTTTTGAATTCAAACGAATTCATAAATAATTTACTATTAGTTATTAAGTAACTTGTAAGTAAATTACAAATAATACGTAATAAAATAAGGTAAGTAACTAGTAAGTCTATCACTATTTAGCAGTACTTGAAACTATAATTACTTTTTTTTAACAAACTAAATATAAATAAAAATTATTACTCATATAAATTAAGCAGAGTATAAACTATTCGGAAAATACTAAGTAACCGGCTTGTGCCTATCCCTACTGAGTGCCATATGCGTTTATCACTAGAGATAAGACAATCATTATTGGCCTATATAATATAGCCAAAAGAAGAAAGGCAATTTACGGCATATGTTGGGATATAAAAGTAATAAGAAAAATCAATTTGTGCGTGAATGAATCTTGTACGTACTTTGTAACTATGTTTTAACTTGAATACATAAATAAATTTGATAGAAAGTAGAAAACTGTAATTATATATGGATACAAACCCTAGATTAGCTTATATGTTTCTTTATATGAAAGTTAAGGCCAATGTTGTGTATAAATCTTTGAATTTATTTGACGTAATTTGAAGGACAAATTTTTCTTTTTCTAATTTGTCAAAGTGAAATAGTTTATTCTTATCCACTGAGAAAGATTATCCATTTTTGTGTGTGACTAGAAATGGACTATTATCTAGCTATATATGTACTCCTTGTTTTATTCCAATAGCGAAAAGAAAAGAAATTACAAATGTATATGTGATTTTGACGTAAGTTGAAGAAAGAATGAATAAACAATGTGATATTATACACTAAATTTAATACTTTCTAAGTTTCATTTAAAGTTTTTTTTCACAAGAGTTAAGAAAATTATTAAATTTTCTGTTTCCCTTATTTAATATAATTTTTTATTAATTAATAAATTAAAAATAAAGGTAAAGAATGAAAATTTTAGTTAATATATATACTTTGAAAATGTAAAAAGACACTTATAATGAAACAAAAGTTAAAAGTTAAAAGGACACTTAGTATAAAACGAAATGAGTAATTATTATCCACTCGAACTCGAACATTCAAGAGTTTCTTTGTGGCAAGCAGAAAAGTTTTACGTGGATAGTTCCAAAATCCTCGGGTGACTGCCCTCCATGGTGACAAACTGACAACCCTTTATGGCCGAAAGTGGGAATATTAGGTTTCATAAAAGGGTTTTTCATTTACATTTTTTTACATTTCCCCTTTTTCTGTTGATTGGAATTACCTAACTTTATCATAATGTATCAATTTCTAAATATATAATTTATATTTCTTAAGTAATACACTATAACTGTTTTTATTTGTTTCTTGCACAGATAGACCAACGCTCCATACTTTTCCGTTTTGGATTGATAGACTGTTGCATGTGGATCTCCAAGGCCTTGACAATTTTATTATGTTTTATGTGTAAAATATTCTACAATTTGCACTAGAGGACTATTCTTTATACAATTTTAATTTAAAATATTTGTTTGGGGGTTTCGTAGCAATTTGGGTTGCTTTTGTACACATGGCAGATCACGAAAAGAATTCGACAAAGTTCTTTTAATCTCTTTCATTTCTCATCAAAAAAATATGCATCTATTACCTAAATACTTTCCTCATGAAAAAATCATTATAAACTTCAAATAAAGAAAAAAGCATTTTCACCTTCAAAACAAAAATTTTATAAAGATTTTTCCTAATACATAAACATAATTTTCGAATCAGCCATTTGGTTGCGTGCTGACCCAGTGACCATATCTAGGCTGGTGGCTAGTGTCAAGCAGACAACTCAGCCATTACATCAGACAGATCAACAAAACCTTTGTGACCAATAACATATAAACACGTGTAATATTACACACTACTTGATTAATCTCAAGATCCAACGTTCAAAACAATTCCGACCCCTGATGTGATCGAGGAGCCACTTTTGATATTAATTTTCATTGGAGGAATATTTTATACGTAATCATTTATTCACCATACACGTGATTATATATGTATATATGCCGGCCCCAAAACTTCACTTTAAAATAAATATTTGACCGAATATATAATTGATCAATCCATAAGTTTTAAGTCCAAAAAAAAAAAAAAAAAAAAGTTTTAAGTCTGTAGTTTCGAAAAAAAAAGTTTTAAGTTTATACGATGCATCGCTATCAAATAATGTGTTTAACATAAATTTTGGTCATCGGTGGGGCCATACAGATGAGCATACACGTGGCGACTGTGAGAACCATGTGATCCATTTGTAGAGTCCCTATTTGATGATGATCTTGTTTTTATTAGGGACCACAAGCATTTTATCCAACGGGCTGGTCTCATGTATGGTACACGTAGGGGGTAGGCATAAATAGAATAGTATTATATTTTCAATATTTATAATTTACGTCATAATTTACATATATCTGATCTTTGTGATTAATTTTATTTTTTAAAAATATCAATATATATTTTTTAAAAATAGATATTTACAAATATTTATTGATATTTACAAATATTTTATCAATTTCAATACAAGTAAATTAGAAAATATGAAAATTTTGATTTTAAAAATACTTTTACATAATATAAAAGATAAAGTAAAATTAATAAAACTATATGTTTTATTAATTTTCAAAACTAATGAAATTTTCTTATCAGACAAATGGTTTTAAAATTTTCTTAGTTTTCTATAAATATTTCGTATTCTTTTTTAAAAAATATATTTTTAAAAGTAATTTTACAAATAAAACTAATAAAATTATATGTTAAAATAATAATTATATAAGATTCTACATTTAAAATTTTATATTTAACTATAGATATGTTTGACCCAAAAGTTATAGATATACATATATGTATAAAAGTTAGAGCATAACTGATATCCGTTTTTATTTTTGAAATATTTGTGATTTAATTCATTTTAAACATATATTAATTTTTATTATTTATTTTGATTCAAAAGTTTACGGATATCCAAATATTTTAGATCGAATTAAAATAAATAATAAATCAAATCAAGTTTAATATATAAAATATCAAGCCATATGTACACGTAACTCATCGTGGTTTATGTGAGATTTTGATTTTTCTTTTATTTGCTTTTTATTTTCTTTCGACCATAATTGAGATGATGAAGTAACATAAAGTCATAAATCAACTATAACAAACAAAAGTTACACTATGTTCTAAGAAACATAAGTTTTATATAGGAAAGCTGATAAAATAGACAATGTTTTGGTTTTAGTTTTATATATGATATGATGTGTTTGATCAAGTTTGCTTTTCATATTCAGCAAAAAATAAGTTTTTTTCTCATCAGTTGATATTCATTCAAAATAAAAATGATAAATGATATAAATTTTTTTAAAAATTATCATTTTAAAAATTATCAAACGAAAGAAAATATAAAGAAATCGATAAAAGACCATGAATATTATTATTTACTTGAAATGAAACAATTTTGATCTCATAATTCTAAAGTCTTTATCATAATAGTTTTGATTTTTTTTTTTGATAATCCACATGAATTCGGCGGATCGAGACTCAACCGACTAATCTCTTTAGAGATCTATTCACTTAGTCATACATGTTTAATGTTATGGAGTTGATTAATTTACCAAAATTCCTTTACCACTAGTCACTCATGTAGGTTAGTTTTGAAAATTTGGGTACTAAAAGCATTTATATCCTTACTTCATAATTTACTCTAAAAATAGAAAAGAAATAATGTTTAAATAATAAAATAAAAAGTTATTCTATTTTTAGAATATTTTTTCTTTTATACTCTATTTTCACTTTATTTTTGAAATAAATTGTGGAGTATGGATATAAATGATCTAAAAAACTACATATTGAGAATATCATATTTCTTTTTGAGTATAAAGTTTGACAAATATATTGGCGATACTATTATTTTAAATTTGGAGAAAAGATAATAAGATTGTAATGTTGAACACGGCGTCGACTCACCGCCTTTGGCCGCCCAGATACGTTACACTCTTAGTCTTGCCATGTTTGTGTTATGCAATTCCTCGACCTTGGGGATGGGTTGATAGTGACCGAATTTTTTAAAACAATTTATATCATTCTTCCACAATCAAATGAATTAAAAAATACGTCAAGAAATTTAATTTAGGATTAGGTAGTTAGTTGATCATAATCCGGAAGAGAGTGCCCAGTCATTTTGTTCGTCATTTCATGTATATTTTTAAAAATGTTTAGTTTCAACTGATTATTTTTATTTATATAGTTATATTTCTAATTTTAAAATAAATGATCGTAAGATTATATTAAAATTTGATGTGAAATATTGTTGCTTTTACATAATGATATTGCACTAGTTACATGAGTCTTGAACCATTGTTGATGAATAAACATTATCTAAATTTATATTTATTATAGTTTGCATAATACTAGTTTTTAAGTGGATTGTTTTTGATAATGGTTTTGTAAAGATTTTAATTCATAGTCGTATTAATTAACTGTCGAAAATTCAAATATAATTTACTCATGCTAGAACATATGAATGTGAAGATTCTATTATAGGTAGTAGACAATTCTTTTTTTATTAGAAGGAGAATTTATTTTATATTGTTAATCTAATAATAATGAATGATATATTTTTTCTAATGATATGTGAATATGTTCAAACTTAACTGGACTGTTAACTATAAATTAAATCAAACGCAAATAATTTGGGCTATAACTAATAAAATTCGAGGCCCATAACCTAACTGTTTTTTTTACATGAGCCTTATCCTTTTACCTCAAAATTGTCGGTTAAACATACCGATCAAACTCATCTCTTCATCTATGTTCTTCTATCTTCCTCCTTTAACAGTTCTATCTAAATCCGCCAAACTAATCGTTATTCTCTTCTTAATATTCATTGATTCTACCGTTATCCTCACTAATCTTCTAACTGATTCATAAGTTATGAATATCAAAGTTAGGGGTTTTCAAATCTCGTTTGTTAAAAATTTATATTTTCTGATCAACTTTGTTTGTTTTTTGTAATATATTTACCCATCATAAAATATATTAACTTATCTAGCTCTACAATCTCTGCAGATCAGCTAAGTATCTGGAAGATAGAAACATGGATAAGAAAAAGTCAGATTTCAGGAGGAGTCAAAAACTAAAATTTTAACCATCCAGATTATTAACGAAGGCGAGATAAATAATTTAACTTGGTTACAACATGCAAGACCAGCAAAAGGTTTTGCATGTTACGATCAGTATCAACTCTATATACAAAGCCAAATAAGAAGAAAAAACAGAGTATAAATATTTCTCATGTCGAATGATGAAGAATATGCAAAGTCCAAGTAAAAGTTAGTAAATAAATCGGTATATCAATAAAGTGAGTTTGGCTCGACTTATTTGCTTTAGTTTGCAAGAGTTCATGAGTTATGTTTAACTAACATATAATGTATACTTTCTCTCTTGCTTGTAAATCAGGTCATTGATAACCGCAACTGAAGAAATGTAACATGAGTCAACATATTTAAAAGAAATGTCTAAAGAGAGTTTTTTTGGGGAGCTCAAGTCTAATTACATGGGTTAGTAACCAAACAACATAACTAGCTACAAATATGAACTACTCACTTAAATGATTGACTTCAATTTTTTTTTTAACAGTTATAGTACAAAGCTCACCGACATGACCTCTGAAACAGATAAGTTTCTCTCTTTTAAATATTTCATTTAATAGTTTATTGACATGTCCTTTTGGTATGAGTTATCATTGACTCAGATATGAAGTATACTAAATCTATTTAGTGTTTATCTGTCCATTTGCATGATGCATGTATTTTGGTTCCCTGCAAAAGAAATGACAACATATTATTATTAAAGAATTAAATATAAACATTCGAAAACAACTATATTTAAATAACATAAAAGAAATTCTTACTGTTTCGTCTGTAAGAATCAGCTGAAGGTTTTCACCACCGATTTGTGAACATATATTCCAAACGTGAATTGCTTTCACTTAGATTTTCCATGCATTTTATAACCTCTGTAAGCAAGGTAGAAACAAAACAGAAACAATTATTTAGAATCACGATAAAGTTGTATATAGTCTAACCTCTGTAATCAGCTAGGCATTTTATCTGATACCTGAATCTCAATCTGATCCAAAATAACTCAAACTAAAATTCGAATCAAAGTAGTAAAATATTCGAACGAATATTAAATTAAGAAAGATTGAATATCCAAACATAAACAATATCTGAATCCGAACAAATATCCGGAGATAACTAAATATATGTATAATTACCCTATAATTCTATTTTATTTATATTATTTTATTTAATATATTTTATATTGATATTATACAAACTCAAAATTATATAATATATATAGTTACAGACAAAACAATTTACTATTCACTTAGAATGTATGCCAAATTTCTTGTTTCATACATTAATATAAGTTGTATTCAATTCTTAAAACAACAACTAAATTAATTTTTTTATATTTTTAAAATTTTGTTTCCAAACCTATTAATAGTTAAACCTATTAAAACTTTAAGTAGAAGAAACTTGAGTAATGAAAAATTTGTTTTTAAAAAAAAATCTAAAATATCTAAACTCGACTTGAAATAACCGAACCCGAACTAAAAAGACTCGAACTTAATCCGATATGTAAAAATACTCGAACGGATTCTAAACATATACTAAAATATCCAAAAATCTGAAATACCCAACCTGAACCCAAACGGATACCCGAACCCAAAAACCTGTGCCTAATGCTAAGAAATAATTTATTGTTTTAGATAATATTGTTAGAGTTTTAAAACAATAGGAAAATGAAACAAAAATCGCTTCTGTTTTTCTTGTTAGCGTACGTAATGTTAGGATTTTTTTTTTGTTTGTTATAGTTAAGATTGTTAGAATCTAAGTTTAGAAAACATTTACTCTATATTAGATTAACAATGATTACTCTATAGAATATTGTTCTAGTTCATACATTTAGGGGGTGTTTAATCAAGTATTTAATCATGTATTTTAATCAAGTTTAAATCTAAAAACAATCTACTGTTATGTGAATGATGATTTTAAATTCTATTTTAAAATCTAATATTATTCAAGGAATGATTTAAATCTAATTTTTAAAATCTAGTATTATTTAACTTTCAAAGATTTTAAAATTCTTTGTATTTTCAAATCATCATTTATATAGTTTCATGAATAAATGAATGAACTCAAAATCCAAGGCATATTGCAGAGATTTTAGAATTTTTCAACTTAAACTATTTTTAAATTTTAAAATTTAATGAATTACAAAACATTAATAATTGATTTTAAATTACTGATTGAATAAAACATTTTACTCAATATAATAGTTTAGCAATATTTAATATGAATTAATAATTTACATTCCATTACGCAGGTTGTTTCACATTCCATTTTATATGGAAATTTGGTAATTCTAAATTTTCATACATCTACTCTAGAGAATAGATTAGGATATTTTATATAAGTAATGATTTAAGGTTTTCTAAAATGCATCAATGATAAATATTATGAATTCATTCATCACGAAGAGAAGTCATGCAAAAGAAGAGAAAATTCATTCATCACAAAGAGAAGTCATGGAGAAGAAGAAACAAATGTTCATAGACCAGAGAAGAAGAAACAAATGAAATGTGTGAATACATATTGTGTAAATGTTTGTATCAATTATAATATTTTGTAAAGAATTATAATGCACAACATATTAATGAACTGTAGAAGATTCAAATATAATTTACTCATGCTAGAATATATGAATGTGAAGATTCTATTATGGATCGTATTAAAGGGGGAAGTTATTTTGTATTGTTATTCTAACAATAATTAATGTTACAATTTTTCTAATGAGATGTGAATATGTCCATACTTAAATGACAATTTTTAAGTAGATAAAAAGTAGAGGAAGATAACTGGAATGCGTGTCACACGTACATGTCCATCGATATCTCACTTTTTCTTTGTTGATGATAGTCTATTATTTTGCAAGACAGAGCCCCGTGAATGTGAAGAAGTGATGAAAGTAGTCAGTAAATATGGAAAAACCTCGGGCCAATATATCAATTTCGATAAATCCTCTTTACTCTTTAGTAAGAGGGTTGACTTAGTAGCTAGACAACAAATTAAAGACTCACTTGAGATCCATAAGGAAGGAGGGATAGGAACATACTTAGGGATTCCGGAGAACATTAGTGGTTCTAAGTGCAAACTATTTGCTTTTCTGAAGGAGAAATTAATGCATAGAGTGAAGGGATGGACGGATAGATAACTTTCAAAGGGAGGAAAGGAAGTATTAATAAAATCTATTTTATTAGCTTTCTGACTTATGTCATGTCTAGTTTTTTACTCCCTTTGGAGATTTGTGAAAAGCTGGCAAGTGCCATCACACAGTTTTGGTGGAGTTCAAGTCCGCCGAAAAGAGGAATCCATTGGGAAAATGGGATAAGTTATGTCTACCAAGGGAAGAAGGAGATATTGGTTTTCGTATGATTCATGAGTTTAACTTGGCCTTATTAGCGAAACAATTATTGCGCCTGGTGCAGTATCCTGATTCGCTGGTTGCTCGAGTTCTTATGAGAAAATACTATCAACTGTCATCACCCTTGCAAACATGCTCTGTTAGCAGCCCATCATATGGGTGGACCAGTATCTCAACAGCGAGAAACCTTTTGCTTTTGGGGATCAGACATAAGATTCACTCTGGATATGAGGTTAATGTTTGGAAGGATCCCTGGATACCAACAGTACCAGCTAGGTCAGCTCGGCCATTCGTCCCGGTTCTGAATCCAAAAATGAGGGTCAGTGACTTAATTAACATGGAGTCTAAGGAATGGGATGTCAGCATATTGGAGAATTATATTGATCATGAAGATATTACGTATATCATGAGTTTGACCATTAACGCATCGCATCAGCGTGATTCCTTTTGCTGGAATTATACGAAGAATGGTCAATATACTGTTAAATTGGGATATTGGGTTGCAAGTAACATATTGAGAAATGATGGGGAGGAATATGTCATCGAACCCAGTATAACTAAACTACAAGCCTTTGCTTGGAAGTGCAAAGACCCTTAGAAGATTTGTCATCTTATGTGGTAATTGATAACATGACATGTGGTTGTAACACAAAACTTGGTGCGCCGCAAAATGAGATGCATTAGTTATTGTCTGAGATGTGGAGAACCTGAGGAAACATTTACCTATGCTATCTTTGAGTGCCCTCCAGCTCTGCAAGTATTGTCTCTTTCATCCTTACCAAGTAGTCCTAACATCTTTCTCCTTTCAAGCATTTAAGCCAATATGGATTATCTCTTCTGAAGGGGGAATGGAATGGATGGAGAATTGCCAGATAGGAATCCCTATCCCTGGTTAATTTGGTATATATGGAAGCCGCAGAATGATAAACTATTTAGGGGGATAGATAGAGATTCTATGGAGTTGGTCCGTTTTGCAGAAAATGAATGTCATGCATGGTTTAATGCGAACGAGAGGAATGCCTACACTCCTCAACATCATAGTGTTGAGGATGCCCAAGCCATAAGTTTGGAAAATATATGTATGGTCGATGGTTCTTCGACCTCCGATGCTCAGTTTAGTGGTTTTGGATGGGTATGGAAGGATAATACTGGGAAGACTCAGCTTTTGGGGATGCGAAACTTAAGATGCCGGGAAACTGCTCTACACTCTGAAGTGGAATCACTTCGATGGGCAATGGAGAGCATGCTACAGTTCTCGACTTGCCAGAGCTTTGGCACTGATTGTAAAGATTTGATTGCAATGATAGAAGATCCTCAAGCATGGCCACGTTTTGCAACGGAGTTAGAAGCGATAAAGACTTTGAAGATATATTTCCCAGCTTTCAAGATTTCATTCTTTCCAAGGACGTTTAATGGATTTTCAGACTCGTTAGCCAGAACTGCTAGATCCTTTTATTTTGAGTTGTATTATATTGATTGTTCTATTCCAGTATGGTTACCCGGACCACCTCAAGTTTGAGTAATAGAATAGTCTTTCGTTGTCAACAAAAAAAAGAAAGATAAAAACTAGGGCTTCAAACTAATATAGTAGATTATTAATAACAATATTAAATGATAGTAAATCAAATGTATT
Source organism: Sinapis alba (assembly GCA_012274485.2). Taxonomy (NCBI): domain Eukaryota; kingdom Viridiplantae; phylum Streptophyta; class Magnoliopsida; order Brassicales; family Brassicaceae; genus Sinapis; species Sinapis alba. The sequence continues at coordinate 319,489 of MU105719.1, read as the reverse complement.
GGTTTAGTAGTTGCAAGATTTAGTATAAATGTTTTTTTTTGTTTTCATGTCTTTATCGAGTCTATCTAGTCTTTTTGAGTCATTTCAGGTCTGGAGTATGTTAGGAGGCTACTGGAGGGACACATGAAGAAAAGAATGAAAATTGAAATTTTTCCCGACGGAGCAACCAAGGGCTTGCTCCCGACCAAGCGGAACAACCGAAATGCTTGTTCCTGCGGCAGAGATATTTAAGGAAACCACTTAAAACTCGGGATTTACCATAATTTCCCCCCTTCTCTCTCCCAGCCGCCAGGAACCTGCATATATCTTTTTTTTTTTTTTTATTATTTTAAGCTATTTTAAGAGAGAAAAATAGACCATATAGATTTTATTGTGGGGATTTGTGAGTTTGTAAATGGAGAAGGACATCTCTCTCGTTATAGAGAAGAACCCTTGAACCCTTTTCATTCTCTTTTATTTATATGCAGTAATATTCATCTATTGTTTATTTATTTTTCATGGCTATTGCTGAGTAGTCAACTTGCTTAGTCTAGGGTGTTAGGATGTTAGATCCGTGAGCTAAACATAGATAAGTCATAATTCCATTGTCTTCGTTCACTGTTGCTCTTAAAGCATGCATCAAGTAACTCAAGTTAACCACTTAGTGTCTGATTCTAGGTTTAATCTATTCATCACAAGTGCTTTAGGTTGCTAGACATAATTTGAATGAGCATTGCATCCCTAATCAGCGAAAGTAGATATTAGGGTGTTTTGTGAACATATCAGACATGTTCTATACTGCTTGCCATCGATCTCAGACCAAGCGAAAGTTTAGGATCTGAGGCTGATTGGCGTAGGGAGCAGCATTGCGAAAGTAGGCTGTTCCGAGTTCTAGACTGTTCTTAATAAAACTTGAATAATTGTTTGGCTCACACATGTTTGACACCTGATTGAAGTACCCTAGGCTAGCATTCTTAATCACCTGAAAACTCAACTAAACCGTGTTACTTGCTTGTTACAATATCTCAATCTCAAACCCCCATATTGTTTTAACTAAGTACTGATCCCATAAAAGTAAAGTGCAACCGTTGGTCTCTTTGGATTCGACCCTAAAGTGCTGCATCAACATACCATTCGATTGTGGTAGTGTTCACATTAGGTTAATTGGTGTGCGTTTACACGTAATATCATTAATTTTTAATTGTGAAGGTCCAAGTTGTATTTTTGATTTAACTTATGTTCAACGTAAATTCATAAACCGCTGATTTTATAAAAAAAAACTCTTGTATATTTTTTTAGGTTTTGTAATTTACATATAGAGTATAATATATTTTTTTATAATATAGATCCTTAATAATAATTTTTTTATTTGTACATAATATTATATTAAAAAATTTACAACTTGATGCAATTTGATGTAATTGTACTATTCATATATTAACCTGTTTTTTGTTAATTGGAGATTTGCAAGTTTACACTTTATTTCATACCATTAATCAACTTTACCACCAATCAATGGACATTTTCAAATATACCACATTAATTAAAGTGTAAAATACTAAATTACCCTTATCTTATCTTCAATACTTATTCTTCTCTCCATACCCTTAAAACATCAAGTCTACAATCCTAAACCCTAAACTTTCAAATTTAAAACCTAAACTTTCAAATCTAAACCCTAAACCCTAAAACATCAACACTAAACCCTAAACCCTAAAATATCAATTATAAACCCTAAACCCTAAATTTACCCTAAACCCTAACTTTACCCTACACCCTAAATTTATCCTAAACCCTAAATTTACCCTAAACCCTAAATTTACCCTAATCCCCAAATTTATCCTAAACCCTAAATTTACCCTAAACCCTAAACCCTAAATTTACCCTAAACCCTAAATATACCCTAAACCCTAAACCTTAAATTTACCCTAAACCCTAAATTTACCCTAAATTTACCCTAAACCCTAATTTACCCTAAACCCTAAATTTACCCTAAACCCTAAATCCTAAATTTATCCTAAACCCTAAATTTACCCTAAACCCTAAATTTATCCTAAACCCTAAATTTACCCTAAACCCTAAACCCTACCTCTCAACTTTAAACCCTAAGTTTATAATTAGTTAATCCTAGGGATATAAATGTCTTTTACCCTTCATTAAAAATAATGGTAAACATGGTTAGTGTAAACATAAAAATTGGTACAATGAAAGTGGTATTTTTGACAATTTCCCTTTGTTAATTTATTTTAAAATAAAACAACATACTAAAAATTTAATTTTTTGCATTAGTTTTCTATGAATTATTATTAATTTTATGATATTTTGTTTTCTTTAAAACTGAATTCTCAAAAATTTTATATTTGACTAAACTTAATAAGGTAATACTATATTTAAAAATTTATCTTATATAATATATACTATATTGTAATTGATATTTTCAGATTATTAATAACACCACTAACTTTGAAATTGTAAATAATTAATTTAAATTAATTCTAAATGCAGTGGCAGATTTTTAATAAAAAAAAATACAAAAAGAAAATACTTAATTTATTGTAAATACAATAACTAAATATGTAAAAAAGAAGTACTAAAAATACACCCCTATCAATGTTTCCAAACAATACTCATTTATAGTGATACTCATGTTACCAAACAGTAACAAAATATATTTTAGTTTTAATAATATAGATTATCTCATAGGAAAAAAGTTAAGTTGGTATTATCCCACTAGTACAAATATGGTGTTTTGGTCTATATATTCATTTTCCCTATTTTCTATAGTTTTTAATATATGTGAACATTTGTAGAATGTCACACTTACAGACGACGTAACAATTACTAGAGTTTGATCTGCGCGTCCGTGCAAATTTAATTTTTACTTTTTGAAAATAAATTATTTTAATGATATTTTAAATACATAGGTTATTTGATTATTTTTAAGTTGCTACTAATCTATCTGGATCCAGAAGGATCTGACTCGAACCTCGTCCAGAAATTTATAATATCCAAATGCAATTTAATTTTAAAACCAAAAAAAAAACAAATACAAAAAAAAATGATCCATACTCAAATAGGTACTTGAATACTATGTCTAACTGATTTTGTAAACAAATAAAAAATTCTTCATTAATCGGTTTGAATTTTGTCACGAATGAAGCAATTTCATTCAGTCTTGTAAATTATTATGATTAACACCTAAAATAAACGATGTCAAATTAGTATATTAAATATAATTAATGAAGGAGTTAAGAAGATTGAAAAATGTAATAAAACACTTAAAATAGGTAAGTTCTTTTTATAATACTTTATAATAAATGCTATCAAATTAATTAAAAAAGACAGTAAATAAAATAGTTAGAATTGATTTAAAAGGGTGAAAATCTGTAAAAAACTACTTTACAATATCGGAATTGGAAAGCAAGAGGTAATGATTTTTTACTAGATTTTGCATGAACCTTATATGTATTCAACGTATTTAAAATAATCACCAAACTGGGAATATAACAAAAGAAAATATATGTTGGACCTTTAAGGTTTTAATATTTTAAGATTTTGCAGATTTTGAAAACTCAGAAAAGAAGAAAATGGTGATTGTAAGGATGGTGAAATTACCATACTTTTTCATATGTTGTCTTCTCTTAATCATTCTCTGGTTATTGTCTCATCATCCCTCATGTTCCCCATATATGAGTACCATTAGAGGAACACAATTCTCGCACATTCCACCTGTAAGATGGATATTATGATTTGTCATCACCTTATGATGTTGACGTATAGATTTGATATTTTGATGTTTTTGGTCACAGGAATCTTCAGGCCTATCGAGTTTACTAAAAGAAGCAGCTTCAGAAGATAATACTGTGATTATTACCATGGTAGATCGAGAATGGGCAAAACCAGCATCTCTTCTTGATCTGTTCCTTGAGAGTTTTCGGATTGGAGAAAGAACCAAACACTTGCTGAATCATTTGATTGTTGTGGCTCTAGATAATCAAGCTCTTCAATATTGTCGTCTTGCTCATCCTCGTTGCTATCTTCATAGAAGTTCTGGAAATAAAATTGGATCTGTAAACCCAGATGGTCTTCTTGCCGGTTGGAATAAAAAGGCTTTGGTGAAAGAGATTCTAGAACTCGGTTACAACATGATATTTACTGTGAGTTCTCTGAATGCCAAGTTTTTCTTTGTTAATCATGTTGTGGAAACTAGAAACATGGATTTATATTCAAGAAATCATGCCAGGAAGCCGTTTAGATGTTGTTTAGCAATATATATCTACTCGTAATGTCACATAACTTTGCAAATGTAGTTTATCAAATTTTCTATTTTTCCAATTTTGACACAACTCGGAATCGTTGGCTTTTCTTTCAACTTTTAAAATGTAAATATTTCTTTGCTTATAGTATGTTATTTTCGTTATTAATTATGTTATATCATAAACTGTCTTAATACATCAATGTTCTAATTAACTAGAGTCACCTAACCTAAACACTAATTTACATGATTAATTTATCTGAACTGGTTGCAGGAAGCTGATGTGATATGGCTAAGGAACCCTCTAATGCACTGCCATCCACACAATTCAGTCTCAGTGGCTTGCGGGTTCTCATCAAGTGATCAACAACATGTGACAGCAGAAAACACAGGAGGTTTCTTCTATGCCAGGTCCAATGAAATAACCATAGACATGTTCAAGATCTTGAACGTAGAGAGAGTTTTGTATCCTTCAACTGGAAACCAATCCTTCTGCGACATTGTCAAGCGGGAAGATGTAATTCGTGGGCTTAACATGAAAGTAACGTACTTGGATGATGATAATTTTGTGAGGTTTTGTCAACCAAATAGGCAAAACCAAAGCGAGATAACTACAATTCATGCAAGTTGTTATGATGATACAAAGAGTAAGGTGCAGTACCTAGAGTTGCTTCTCCAAGACCGGAAAATATGACTCCACGATGGAGAGTTCAGAGACAACGAAGATTATTTTCTTCTACTTTATCATTAATAGAACAATTTTTTTTTTTCGTGATATGTGAATTCATTACTGGGTAATGAACAAGGAGATACTCTCTCTATTCCTAAATATAAGATTTTTTTTAGGTAAAACACATATTAAAAAAGTTATTTTTTATCTAAAATATATTATTAAAATATAAATTAAAAATTACTTAACCAATTACAAAATAGAACTATTAAATTTGATTGGTTACACAATTTTTGATAAATTTAAAGTTATCTATAAATATGAGAACATCTTATATATTGAAACATAAAAACTCTTCTAAACATCTTATATTTAGGAACGGAGGGAGTACAATAATTTGGATCTAAATGTTGATAAACAGCAAAAATTGTACCCAAAAAGCCAAATAGATAAAAAGATTTATAGCTACCCAACTTAAGTCTATGCTTTGTAAACATAGAGTCGAGATATTATACGGTTATAAATGAGGCAATTATGAAACTAATGTTAGCTAAAATACATCAGCTATTGGATAAGAGATGTCGGAGACAAGCCGTAGAGAGCATCTCCAAGGCGGATCGAAGCTGAGCAGACGACCAACCCCAGTACCGAAAATATGAAGGCTAGAAGCAAAATTGAAAATTAAGGCCTGTTTCACATTTGCAACAGAGGCATCACTTAGGGTCTATTGTTTGGTATCTGGATTTCGATTTGCTTGGAGATGGTTCCTAATAGCAAGGACGGAGCAGAGTTGTCTCGACTCCGGGCACGCGACAAGAAAAAGTGCAACACCAAAGATTAAAGCGAACTAAGCAAGGAAGTACAATAAAGCATCCAAATACAGCGTCCTTCAGGAGACATAAAGCATTGGAGGAGCAAAAAACTTCTCAAATTAGGCGAAAACGAAGGAAGGAGACTAAACATCACTAAAAGGCTCGACTTTGGACCAGCTCAGGCATGTACTCTGAAACCCTTGACTGACAATACAAATCGCCAGTGAAGAGAAATCAGACCATCAGATAAACGCCATGGCTTTCTCGACACGAACCGCCAGTGAAGAGACATTAATAGAACATTTTTTGACACAAGAGAAGTTCTTATTTTCCCTGACATTAGTAATTACTAATTTTCAATAAACCAGTCACAACTAAAACGCGATCTATTTTACTTTATCATTATCACCATATCATGTGCTCTCTAGATAACTTAAACAATGAGAATATAGGAGAATCAAGGACCAACCATTTTGGGTTTGAATGTTCTAAAAATCGATTATAAACGAAACAATTTTTTTTAAATCCCGAATGATTTAAATCGTTCTAAATTGGTTTAAATCGATCAAAATTGATTTAAATATGTTTAATCAAGCAATAAAATTAGTGAAAATTCAAAAATTTGTCTAATTTTTAGTCTAATTTTATAATTCATCAATATAATTATATACGGACACAAAATATAAAAATATAAAAATCTAAAAATATATCAATATTCATTAACACCTAGACTTCTTATATATTCCGAATAATCCGTCTACTCATTAATATTCTAGAGCGCTTAAATATTGTCTATTAATTTTTTGAACATTAGAGAATTCACATAATATATGCTCTTCAGGGCTTGAGCCATAATAATTAAATTTAATTCGTCTGAGTCTATATTACATTATTATTCATGTGAATTGTTTGAACAATAGTCTCATCCAATGACCCTAGGTCTTTTGGTGATATCACCAATCATTTCTAAGTGTATGTGTATGCTTATAGATAACACGTAGGTATGAATGATTTAGATAAAAACTTCTACTATAAAACGAGAATGAAAGAAGGAAGAAGAGATCGGTCATCTTAGGCATCTTTAAAACTCATTCTTAGGAAATAAATAATTTTTATCAATGAGAAGATCGGTCAAAAGCGTTCAAAGAATCATCATAAATATCTTTTAACAATTCTTTAACGCTTAACCAAAAACTTCAAAATAACAAGGTCAGGGAACAACAAATTATCAAATGAAGTAATATGCAGTGTTCTTTAAAAAAACTTTTTGTTAATGTTGATGAAATGAGATTGGAAGAATGTTTGAGATCTTTGAGTCAATGACATATTTGAATAGCTAGATTTTCTTCTTCCTTTTGTTCTTCTACTCTCTTTGGTCATAAACCAGTTTTGCATTATTAACTTTGAACATGATCACTCCATCTTTAAAAGAAGAAACTATCAATTTGTAAAGGGAAAGAATATTGCAATAAAAGATTAAGTTAGAGATATGACATGTTCATAGATTCAAGTATATTTGTGAAGAAAATGTATCTGAATAAGGTTTGACTAACCCAAAAATAATTATATGTTTGCTTGTACATACAAAATCATATTAAGAGAAAATATTTCTATATAAGCAAGTCGTATTGATTTAGTGGTAAAGGAACTCCGGCTGAAGTTTCCGTCCTGGACTCGAGTAACATTGGCCATCTATCCACGCTATTTAAACTGTTTTCAACTTTTTAAAATTAATATCAATTTTTTGGTCAAGGACAACTGACTTTTAAAACTCAAGCTCTTAACAATTCACATTGCAGATCGACATTAAGCCTCCTAGCAAGGTCCATTATTAAAAAAGCTCTCCTCGAAGAAAACCCTACTTGAAGTGCACCATTCAGCTAGCGGCAAGCTCGATGCTCCTATGTCATAGTCATCGCCGTTGGCTGTCTTCCCTTGTCTCTTATATTCCTTTGCTTAGTGTCTTCGTCCATAGTGAGTGAGAGAAAGCGTTGGTGAGGTCCGTGGAGTTGTTTTCTCTCTCCCAGTGCCTGTTGTTCAGATCTACCGGTGTGAATGTGCGGTGACGTCTCTCTGCTTCTTCTGAGCATGGCTTCTTGTTCTGATGGTCTAGATTCTTGGTCTTACCTTGTGGTAGGCTCGTGAAGCCCGTGATTGTCCAGTCTTTTTTTTTCGTCGAGACCCGGCATTTATGAGGAGGACTAGACCGGCTCTGATGTGGGTAGCTACTTCTTCTATTGGAGTTGGTGAAGCGAGTTCAAGTGGCTTTCAGTGATTCTGCGTTTTTTGATTCTCCGATCCTTTTCTCATGATCCCTTTTGTTAAAGGTCTCATAAGCTATGGCTTATGGTTTACTTCTGGTTTATGAATAAAATTTCTTTGGAACTTATGGAGCTTGTTGGTCTGGACACAGGGGTGGTTAGTGGCTCCTTAGTGCTTACGTTTTGGGTCTCCCGGATGTGGTCTAATTTTCTGTCGTCTGTTGTCCACGGCGTAAAGTCTTCTACTGGTTTTCATATTTGGTAAGGTCTTAGTGTTCGACCTTTGGGGTTCATGTTGAATAGTTTATTGTGAAACTGCAGTGTTTTGAAGTCGTATCGTTCATTGGTTTTAAACCAACAGGTTCTTTCAGATTTCTTTATAAGGGAATATGGAGCTTTCGCTCAATCGCGTTTGCTATATGAGTAATTTGATTGCCATTGTGTTCTTCGTCGGCTGATCGGGTGGAGATCTGTGGTCTTGTAGCTTTCTCTTGACTGGCGGTTGCTCATGATTCTTGGTGCTCTTCTGTCACCCCAATAATTTTGATCTTCAACACCCTCTGTCAGTTCGGCTCTCAGTATTGTCTTGCTTAGCTTCATGGATGATTGTTTGTTAGCTCCAGAAATTCTTAGTGATTTTGTTCCTTCCTAGTTTATATATTGTTAGATGTTTGTTAGATTTCATCCTGGCTCCCAGTGGTAATGTTTAACACCCAGTCATTTGGCTTTGAATAGGATCTATACTTTTGTCAACTATGTGTAACTTTCATTTAATTTGAACAATAATCCAACTGATGACAAGAAAGCAAGGTCCATGATTGGGAAGGATACCAAGAATTCGGCCCCAGAGAATCTTGTTGAGATCACCTGATCTTAATTGAATGCAGATCCTAGTATATGACCTTGTTAGGCTTCTTTTGGTATTTTGGTATGGATTCTATTGTTCTCTGGCTTTTTTTTTTGTAGTTTACTATGTATCCTAAACCTCACTATGTATTTGAGAGTGTTTGTTTATGTAAATTACGAAAGAAAATTTTAGGGCACAAAATCCTTAGAACAAAATAATATAATCAAGTTCAGGTTAACAAAAATAGATTGTACATTGATGTTAATTTGGTTTTCAAGATCAGTTAATGATTAAAGGAATAAGACTAGCTAAAGAACAAAGAGTAAAACGAGGTCGATGTGTTTGAAGGAGAGAGCTTAATGTCGATGTATATGTGTATGTATGCGAGTGTTGCCATTCTCCTATCGACTTCATCTCCTTATATACTCGTTTACATTGTTCATGTCTCCAATATCTCCTCCACTACTTGCTCATTCGATCACGAAGATGTCAGGATTCTCTTTACTTGCTTCCAAAAATGTCACAACCTTTCTGGAATATCCATTGGACTGTGTCAATAGAGAGACACCAACTCTCATCTCTTATTCAACGTCTTTATTCGTCAAGATCAACTCATATTTCGTGGCTGTTGAGTTCGATCTTTGGAACACAAATTCTTCAGGTCGAATGTAGATTTAGGGCCCAAAATTTGTCTTCTCAGTCCTTACTGGGCTTACAATATCTTTTAGGATGTGATCTCTTTTAAATTCTTTTATCCTTCTTTTCGCACGGAGATAACTACGCCATGATTTTTGAATTTATCCAACTCCAATTAATCTTTCAAACTTAAAATATTAGTTATAAATTCTAACATTTACATATCATATTTCTTTCCTATTGTGTAGAAATTTGCACTTTAAAATGAGAACAAACTTAATATATCAATTATAAAATCTAACATAAACTACTGTTTAAAATTAAAATTTTAATATGTTGCTACATTTGTAAATACAAAAAGTGATTAATATATGATTATTTAAAATTCATAAAAAGTTCATCAAATATAAAATTTAAAACAATATTATATATAAAATTATTATAAAACTTGTAATTATAATTTATTTTATATTCTAAATATAACTTTAAAATAAACATATATTCGCACTAACGCGCAGGTTCGAACTCTAGTAATAAATTATTTCTAAGGGTAACAAAAACTTTAGTCGCTCTAATTTTTAAAATGAGAACTGATAGCAAAAAAAATCACTTTAAAAATAATACTATAAAATGCCAAAATCCCGGTGTAATAATCATAATTTTAAGAGAATTTGCTTAAGATATTATATAATTATATTTTCGTGTAATTAATATAAATGATTATATAGTCATGGATCTAATATTTAGACCTGATCAATTAAGCCTTGTTAGATGGATTTAGTCGAAAAGAAAAATCAAAATCCAATCTTGTTAAAGGAAAAGACCAAGCTATTCAAGTTGATTCTAAAAAAATATTTCATCCTTTAATATTAGAAATATAATTTAGTAAAACAAATTCAAATTTTATACCTTTACGAAGTTAAGAGGGATTTTCCTCCGAATGATATTAGTGGTACTGATATTATAAACTTTTGCATTGCATTTGTAAACTAGTTTAGCATCGCATTGCCTATTGTTTTGATCTTTTTAATAAACATAATCTGTTTAAATAAGGTACACCATCTTTTGGGTTGATTGTTAAAGTTCTCATTATGGACCCATTGAGACAAGTGCTAGAGCCGAACTAAGCTTTATTGGTTTCATTAAATCACAAATTAAGAAAAAAACAATATCGTTTACATGATATGAAGATTTCAGTTCCATAGTGATCAAGTTGATCCTAAAATTTATAACATCTTTTAATATTATTAAGATATACTAGTAAAATAAACTTTGCATCATAAAGAAAAGAAACTGAATTGGCATATAACAATATTGAAATACAGATTTTTTACATTACTTTCAATTTTATTGTTTGCGATCTGAAGATGGTGGTTTGGTGGAATGGTCGAATTTACAAGTTGGTCCAAGTTTGCAGAGGCCGAACTTATTGTAATGTGGGCAAATGGTTTGATTAGGTCTTAATGGTAAACCATTTTTATTGAGATCACATGGAGGTTCTCTCGGAGATGTAGTCATAAGGTGATTATATTTGTAATTTTGTTGCTTTGAACATTCTGAAATTTCTTGACCAGACATTTTATAATTGTAGTTTGATACTTTGTATATCTACCTATATACACATATATATATATATATATATATATATATATATATATATATATATATATATATATATATATATATATATATTTTAAAATGTGATATAACATTAAATATAAAAATGACTTGTTTGATATATCTATATATATTTTAAAAATGAGATCTAACATTGAATACTAAAATCATATGTTTGATACATATATATTGCAAAATGATATCTAAAACTGAATATTAAATGAACATATTTGTTATATATTATTATTATTATTATTGGAGAATGCAATCCAACATAAAGTATTACAAATCTACAGTGACATGATTGATATATTTTTATATAAGCATATATTAAAAATGATATCTAGCAGTAAATATTAATAGCTAAGATAACAAGATTCTTTCATAGGGACTCAGAGGCGTGCCTATAGTGTGTTGAAAAAGGCATTTGCCTTAGGCCCCCAATTAATAAAGATTTATTTGGGGCCCCTTATATCAATTATCATTCCTAGTTTAGTGGCTTAGTTAAATTCAAAAGATAGTCTCTATCCTGGTTCGACCAAATTCCCTCACATAAATTTCTTCTTTTGTAAGTAAATAACATCACATGTATTTAAAACTGTTCTAAATATTATTCTATAAATCTTGCCTTGGGCCTCTCAGAAACTTCGCACGGCACTTGGGACATGTATTATATTGGTTGTTATGTACCGGTTATGTTCACAAACCACCTCAAGTTTGAGTAATATAATAGCTGTTTGATGAAAAAAACATTGAATATTAATAGCCTTGTTAACTTAACAATATTTTGACTAGATTTTCACTTTGAATTAAATTATTTTAATGTTATTTTATGTTTTTCTCAAATTTTGAAATATTTGATAAACTAATTATAAAAATTAATATATAGAAATAACAATGTTGATATTTTCAGTATAAAATATTATTTCATAACAATAATATTTCAAACTGATATGTTACTTAAAATTTAATAAGGAAATTATTATGTGTATGTTTTTTTGTTTTTTTTAAAAAAATACACATAATAATTTATTTTCACATAAGAAATTATTATGTGTATATCTATCTATATTAATAAAGGAAGATATGCTATTTTCACATAATGCTACAGCACTTTCCTCTCTTGTCAGCCTTCTACATCTGCATGAAAGATAAGTCAATAAAATTTTGTCTTTTCGTTAATGTTGCCACGCCATCTTAAACCCCTTTCGAATTCCCTTTGTAATTATCGGAAATATATATCTCTTGTTTATATATCTTTTTGTTGACTAAAACTCTTGTTTTTTTTTTTGTTTTTTGACAGGGAACAATTACTCTATTACTCAAATTTTAGGGGGTGTGAGTAACCATACCAGAATAAAACAGTAACAAAGTTACCTATAAAAATATTTTTCAGTTTTAGCTAAAGAGTTCGCAATTCCATTATTTATCCTTGGGATATGATATATCTTGAATTCTAGAAAACATATCTGCATCGTCTTTATTATCTCCAATTCTATTGCAAAACTAGGCCAAGCTTGAGGCTCCTTTATCAATGTGATCAAATCCTTACAATTTATCCTAAAGCACTGAAATGACGAATGTTGTAGCATGCTCTTCATTGCCCAACACAGTGCTTCTACTTCTAAATGTAAAGCAGTCTCTCGTCTCCTTAAGTTTTGCGTTCCCATGAGCTGAACCTTTCCAAGACTATCTTTTCAAACCTAGCCACAACCACTGAACTGCTCTTTTGAGGTCCATGAACCATCCACCATTAGCCCGTCTTATGAACTGGAAATCTTCGCTATTATCCTCTTGTGGTGTGGGAGTAACCATCTCATTTGCATTAAACCAGGTTTGACATTCGCTTTCTGCATATCTGACTAGTTCCAAAGGATCTCTGTCAATCCCCTTAAATAGCTTATTATTTCTAGTCTTCCAGATATACTAGATTATCCAAGGATAAATTCTTTCTCTAGAAGAGATAGTCCATATTGGCATAAATGCTAGGTAAAGGAAAGATGTTGGGGCTACATGGTGTCGCTGATTGGGACCATACTTGCAGAGCTGGGGGACATTCACTTATGGCATAAGTAACAATTTCTTCAGGTTTTCCACATCTTGGACACTTATTACCGCATCTCATATTACGATGATTCAGATTCCTCATAACAGCCACATGTCCAATTATCAATTACCACATAAGATGGCATCTCTTCTGAGGTGCTTTTACTTTCCAAGCAAAAGCTTGAAGGTTGGTTATACTAGGCTCCAAACCGTCCATCTCTTCGTCAGTCCTCGATAGGTTTCGAGCTACCTAATATCTATAAAGCAAAGATACAAGAGTCTTTTGTCTCTTTAATGAGGAACGGTTTAAAATTTTCCTTTTAATGAATGTAAACATGAATAATGGTATCAAAAATGTGATAAAAGTGATTTTTTCCATTTCTTTGGAGGTTTCAAAATATTTTATGCTAGATTGTATAATTAATATATTAAGTTTGTTCCCATTTTACGTTGCAAAGCTTCCCACAATAAGGAAGACATATGATATGTAATGGTTATATTTTATAACTAATATTTTAACTTTGAAAGATTAACTGGAGTTAAATAAATTAAAAATCGCGGTCTCTATATTTATGAAACTCTTTCTATATTTCATTTATAATAAATACTACAATATATTTTATATGTATTTTTGGTTCATACATATTGGAAATTATTTTCTCCAATAATCTAATGAAGATGGAGTGATATTAAATGGAGTTAGATAAGTTTATAAATCTTGGTTTCTAGATTTATGAAACTCTTTTTATTCAATGCTAGATATCGATTTTAATATATACTTATATATAAACATATCAATCATGTCACTGTAGATTTGTAGTACTCTATGTTGGATTACATTCTCCAATAATAATAATAATAATAATAATATATAACAAATATGTTCATTTAATATCCAATGTTAGATCTCATTTTTGCAATAAATATGTATCAAACATATGATTTTAGTATTCAATGTTAGATCTCATTTTTCAATATATATAGATATATCAGACATGTTATTTTGTATTTAATGTTATATCACATTTTACAATATATATAGATAGATATATAAAGTATCAAACTACAATTATAAAATGTCTGGTCAAGAAATTCCAGAACGTTCAAAACAACAAAATTACAAATATAATCACCCCATGACTACATCGCCAAGAGAACCTCCATGTGATCTCAATGAAAATGGTTTACCATTAAGACCTAATCAAACCATTTGCCCACATTACAGTAGGTTCGGCCTCTGCAAACTTGGACCAACTTGTAGATTTGACCATTCCAGCAAACCACCATCTTCAGATCGCAAACAATAAAATTTAAAGTGATGTTAAAAAATCAGTACTTCAGTATTGTTATATGCCAATTCAGTTTCTTTTGTTTATGATGCAAAGTTTATTTTACTAGTATACCTTAATAATATTAAAGGATGTTATAAATTTTAGGATCAACTTGATCACTATGGAACCAAAATCTTCATATCATGTAAACGATATTGTTTTTTTCTTAATTTGTGATTTAATGAAACCAATAAAGCTTAGTTCGGCACTAACACTTGTCTCAATGGGTCCATAATGAGAACTTTGAAAATCAACCCAATATATGGTGTACCTTATTTAAACAGCTTATGTTCATTAAAAAGATCAAAACAATAGGCAATTTGATGCTAAACTAGTTTACAAATGCAATGCAAAAGCTTATAATATCGGTACCACTAATATCATTCGGAGGAAAATCCCTCTTAACTTCGTAAAGGTACAAAATTTGAATTTATTTTACTAAATTGTATTTCTAATATTAAAGGATGACATAAATTTTAGGATCAACTTGATTAGCTTGGTCTTTTCCTTTAACAAGATTGGATTTTGATTTTGATTTTTCTTTTCGATTAAATCCATATAACAAGGCTTAATTATTGATCATGTCTAAATATTGGATCCATGAGTATATAATAATTTATATTAATTACACGAAAATATAATTATATAATATCTTAAGCAAATACTTTTAAAATTATGATTATCACACGGCATTTTAGCATTTTATAGTATTATTTGCAAAGTGAATTTTATGCTATCAGTTCTCATTTTAAAAATTAGAACAACTAAAGTATTTGTTACCCTTAAAAATAATTTATTACTTGAGTTCGGACCCGCGAGTCAGTGCGGATATATGTTTATTTAAAAGTTATATTTAGAACATAAAATAAATTATAAATATAATTTTTATAAAAATATATATATAATATTGTTTTAAATTTTATATTTGATGAACTTTATATTGATAACCATATTTGTATGTTTATTAAAAAATATAATGACATATTAAAAGTTTAATTTTAAAGATTAGTTTATGTTAGATTTTATAATTAATATATTAAGTTTGTTCCCGTTTTAAAGTTGCAAATTTCCACACAATAAGAAAGACATATGATATGTAAATGTTAGATTTTATAACTAATATTATAAGTTTGAAAGATTAACTGGAGTTAGATAAATTCAAAAATCGCAGTCTCTATATTTATGAAACTCTTTTTAGATTTCATTTATAATATATACTACAATATTTATATATATATATATATATTGATCAAAATATATATATATTTGGTTCATATATATTGGAAATTATTTTATTTAATAATCTAATGAAGATGGGGAGATACTAAGTAGAGTTAGATAAATTTATAAATCGGGATTTCTATATTTATGAAACTCTTTTTATTCAATGCTAGATTGTTTTTAATATATATAAACATATCACTGTAGATTTTTAGTACTCTATGCTGGATCACATTCTCCAATAATAATAATAATAATATATAATAAATATGTGGGAAAATTGCCAAAATGGAACCCAAAATTAGGATAGTTGTCCCCTTGGTATAATATCATCATAAAGTTGTCCTAATAGTATAATAGTTTTTATAATCCCAAAATTAACCTTGAATTAATCAAATTAAACATCTTTTCCCAAATTAAAATATATTTATAAAAACTTTTAAATTAAAAACAATTACAAATCGGGAAATATTGAAAAAAAGGAAAAAAAAGGAGGGAAAGGGAAGACAAAACACCCTTTTCCCTAATTCCCTTTAACTCTAGGTTATTTGCTTCTCTCTCTCTCTCTCGCGAGAGACACTCGACTCTCTCTCTCTCTCTCTCTCTCGCGATTCTGCCTCACCGCGACATCGCTTCTCCGCCTCAACGCCTCTCTGCCTCACCGCCTCTCCGCCTCTTCGCAACCCTTCGTCTGTTCACTTCTCTCAGCCTCACCGCCTCTCCACCTCTCAGCCTCTTCACCTCTCCGCCTCTCTCTTTCGCGATTCCTCTTCTCCGGTGAAACCGAGCTTCGCTTCCGGTGTAAAGCTTCGTCTTTCCACTTCTCTCCGCCTCTCCGCCTCTCCGCGTCTCCGCCTCTCTGTGTCTCCCGTCTCCGCCTCTCCGCGTCTCCGCCTCTCCGCCTGTCTCTTTCTCCGACATCCCTAGAAGCAAGGTAAAACTCAAAACTATCTCCTTTCATTTTCTCTTTAGTTTTCTTTTTTCTGTTTTGAAATTTCTTTGATAGATTTGTGTATGTCTGAACTGTGTCTTTGTTCTTTGCATGTTCTAATACTTTACTCTGCCACTCTTTGTCGATGAACACAAAGGCGATTTCATAGATTATCTTGGAGACATAAGGTATGTTTTTGATACTTTCTCCTTCTTCTTTGCATGTTCCCCGATCCGGTTCTTTGTTGCATTTGTCTATGTTTATTGATTTTGTTTTTGAACAAAACGATAGTCTTTGTGTTTCTCTCATTAGAATTTGTTTGATTTTCTCATGTGTTTGTCTATTTTTCACTGTAAAGTTTGATTCTTTGACTTAAATCAATACCTTATGTATTCATTTGAATTTGTTTAATTTTTGTTAACAGCCATGTGTATTTTTTGTCTTTGTAGACATGGAGTTAGAGTTACCTAAACGACTGTATGCAGAGGGTCTGGAACCTCAGGTGAAGAAGATCAACAACTGCTGCTGCATTGAACTTATGAGAATTCTGAAGGAAGCTATGTCTGCAGAGTTTGATGATGTGAAGACAGATCCTGTTTTCAAACATATCATTGCTATTGCGGAAAACAAGCTCAAGTTTTCGGGGAAATTGATGCATAGCTTCTTGTGTAAGCAGATGATAGTCTCGAAGATGCATGAGAAGTGGTTTGTCTTTGCGAAGACGCCTCTCCGGTTTTCACTTCAGGAGTACCACGCTGTGACAGGTCTCAAGATTTCGCGAAAAAGTAGCAGTGAAGTAGTTAAATGGAAAAGAGACGGGGGGTTTTGGATTGACCTGTCAATCACCTTGCAGTCGATCAAAAAGGTGCATCTCAAAGAAGTTCACAACTGGACTCGGGTTGATAGAATGAGGTTGCTCTACTTGTGCGTCATAATGGGTGTGGTGATGGGAAGAGATGAGAAGGTCAGCATCCCTCCTATGTACATCAAGTTGGTGATGGATCTTGACAAGCTTCGAAACTTCCATTGGGGTCTTCACTCGTATGACTTCCTTATGAGTTCCATTGAGAAGGTGAGGAAGAAGCTGGATAAGAAGGACATCTACATTTTCGAGGGTTTCTCCTAAGCTTTCCAGATTTGGATAATGGAGGCAATCCTGGATTTTGGAGAAATGTGTGGGAGAAAAGTCTCGGACAACTTCAGAGGTCCAAGGTGTGGCAATTGGAAAGGAGTTGCAAAAATCTCTTATGAAGATATCATTGAGCTTGAGGACTCCTTAACTAACAAGGTAATGATCTCACAGTGTTTCTTATGTATGGTTTTATATATTGGTATAGCTTTTAATATTTTAACTATTTTGCAGGATGAGTTGTTCTCGGTCATATCAGCGACCAGTAATGGTGATGTTATTCTGGATGCTGACTATACAAAGAAGGATGAGATGGAAGATGAACGAGTGAACTTTCTTCTGGATAGGTTCAAAAACAAGTTCGATTGGAGCAACACCGAGTGGCCAATTTTAGAACCTGAAGAGACTGAAATTGACGATGCTGACAACCATGATAGAGGGTCAGAAAGTGATAACAGTATGGATGATACTGATGTTGTAGCAGACGACGGGACCACTTCGGTTAAGGTTGCAGGAAAAGGGAAGATAAAGATTTTTGATGAAGGAGCAGAGACAAGAAAGAAGAAGTTGTTGTGTAAGCGATCAGCTGGAAAAAATCTGAGTTTTGGTCCTGAAACTAAGAGTTTCATTGAGGGGCTCATCCACACAGCTGTCACTTCATTGGGAGATATGCTCAGTACACAAATGGCGAATATGGAGAGGATGGTTGCAGAGAGGATGGATAAGATGGAGTGTGAGGTTTCCAGCTCAGAGATGCAAGATTTTATACTGGCAAAGGAAGCAATCCTAGCAAGAGCGAAGTTGAACAAGCTCCACCTAAGAGTAAATCAAATCAAGCTCCACCTAAGACGAAAGCCAATCAATCTGCTGCAACAAAAAAGGTACTACCCAAGAGAAAGTGTAGAACTTGATGAACTTGGAACTAGGATGCTTGAGTTAGGGTGCTGGAGCTAGGCTTTTGGAGTTAGGTCGTACTTGAAACATCATTTTCACTGTGTAATATTATGTAACATGTAATCGGCTTGAATGTTTGTGTAATATGTAATCGGCTTGAATGTTTGTGTAATGATGACTCTATGAATGTAATACTTTGTTTGTGTTATGATCGAATGGCTTTTAATATTTGTTTTTGTTTTTAATGAATAGGATGGGATAAAGAATGATATAGAAACTAATTATTTTGATTTTGGATTGAGTACACAAGACATGAGAGACCTGTCCCAAGACACTTTTGTTGAGGATTTTGATCTTTCTCAAGTTAAAGTTGAAAAATCAAGGAAATCAAGACCTTTGAACATGTCCCCACCACATTTACATGATAAGAAAATAGACCGAGCCGGAGAAGATTTAGCAGATGCGGTGTTGGTGTATCTTCGTGAAGAGGATTGGGAAAAAGTTAGAAATTGGTCCACTTCATCCACGTAAGTACATTAGAATTCTAATATCATGTATTGTTACATTTTAGACAAAGTATATCATTGTTTTTAACTTGTATCACTGTTTTGATTTTAGACGTCTTCGGATTGGACCTACTATTTTAGATGTTGAGATTGCTAACCGTCTTATGGATAACTCCGAGTGGCTTCATAACTGGGTAAACCTTAGAGACTATTAGCTTACACTTGTTCTTTATATGTATTGTAGGTGCTAACATCATTAAATTATGCAGGAGATTGATGCTGCAATGTATGTATTCCGGGAGAGAACATCTTTGAAACGATGGAGACCTCATCGTGTCGCATTTATGACCATCATCTTCAGCAATATGATAAAGAAAGAGTATGAGAGCTTCAGGGCGGATGTAAGGAAGTACAAGCTTCATAATTTGCTACTTCAGTACGGCAAAGAGGTCCTTCCACCACATGGAAGGACAAAAGAGATATGGAATGTAGATGTGGATCGCCTGTATGTCCCTGTTCATGTCAGTGGGAATCATTGGATCGCATTGTGCATCAGCTTCATCACGAGAAGCATTGATATGTTTGATTGTTCAGGAAGAAAAAGGTACAAGGAGTTGGATGCGTTTGCCCACCTTGTTCCTCGTATTGTCAAGGCAGTTCAACCAACAAGATACCAGAAGGACTTCAGTGTCAATCTATATACTGTTAACTATGTCTCGGTGGGTAAGCTGAATAAAAGTGCATGTGATTGTGGAGTTTATACAGTGAAGTTCATCGAGTGCCATTCGCTTGGATTGGAGTTGTCATTGGTGAATGATAATAACATCAAAGAAGCTCGCCACAGGGTTTTGTGGGATCTTTGGGAAGCAGCTAATGACACAGAATTGGTTGACAGGATGTCAAAGTATGAACCTCCAGAGTGTCTCTCTTCGTCTGTAGTTGAGATTCTTTGAGAAACTCATTTTTTCCTAATCAAATGTAAATTGTTCGGCTAATCTAATGTAAATTTTCTAGTGTTTTATTCTGATTTTTAGGAACAAGAATGCTTAATCTAATGTAAAACTTCTAGTGTTTTATTCTGATTCTTAGGAACAAGAATGCTTAATCTAATGTAAAAGTTTTAGTGTTTTACAATGTACTTAATTAGACCCTAAAATAAGTCATTTACATTCAACCCCTAAACATTACCCTAAAGAAGATTATAAACACACATAACGAAAAACTAAATATACCCTAAACATACCCTAAACGAGACTATAAAAACACCTAAGGAGAACTAAACAGTAAACATACCCTAAACATACCCTAAACGAGACTCTATAAAAACACCTAACGAAAACAATAAACATAACCTAAAAGAAACCAAAACACTAAACTAGATCATAAGGTAAGACAATACAAGACTTAACAAAACAACTTTATTCATGATCTTCATCCCTTAGGAGTACATAAATCGAATGAAATGAAATACACTTAACTTAGTTTCTTGTAAACCCGACTTTAGATCCAACTCAGCAATCAAACCCAACCCGAATTAGATCCATTGATAAATTAAGACCCGACATATTTAAGACCAAGTCTTGATGCAAACCCGACTTTTCCTATTTTTTCACATTTTCTTTTCCGTCAATCTCTTTTTTTCTCTCTCATTCAGTTTCTCACAAACATGAACACTTCAAGGCGATATTCGTATGGGGTGCCATCTACGTGTTGGTGTGGGAAAGGGGTTCTGATATTCTATTCGAAAACATCTGAGAATCCTTACCGACGGTTCTATAGATGTGAAATAGGGTTACAGGTTCATAGTCTCGATTTGTTTTTCGATTCAGTTACCAATTTCTTTGGTTTATGGATCTGTTCTTCGATTGATGTTTTTTCTCTGATCCGATTTTCGAATAATTAAGACAAAGTTGGTGTTTTTTCCTTTCAACTTTATTGTCCTGACATGATTTTCGTTTTTGTGAAGCGAAAGAATGAAAATCATTTATTTAAGTGGGTTGATGAAGCTTTGCTTGATGAGATTTGAAGGGTAGAGGCTGAGCAAGGGAGACTTGTAGAAGAGATTGAAGATCTGAAAAGGAATATGAAAGAGACTGTGGAAGAAGAAGTTAAGAAGCAGAAGAATTCTCTTGAATTAGGTTGTTTAGGTAGCATTCTATGCCTTTTTGAAAAATTAAGAAACCAAGAATGAATGCATTACAATTTCTGTTGTTTAGTTTTTATTCTTTACGGTTTTGTGAAAGAAGAAGTATGGATGATACTATGGTTCTTACGAATTTATCAGTCAACTGGTTTGTACTATTTTGTTCATACATGAAACACATAAGCTGAAACTGAAAAATCCATACGAAAATGATGCCAAAGTATAACAATCAAAATGAAAACAGAGTTCATAATTTTTAGAAGCAAAAATCCTACGAAACAATGATAAGATCACACTTTGAAAAATAAGCTGGCCATGACCACCACTTCTATACGTGACATAGCAACCTGTAACACAAAGAATCATATATGAAATACATATAAATGTAGCTTGAAACACACATAAAAGGACTGGCTATATAAAATGACCCTTACCATTTGTGTCTGACTATATTGGTATTTCACAAGTTGCTCTATTGTGCCCACTAATACCACATTTACTACACTTTCGAGGTTGATTCTTCTTTGATATTTGCGCTGACCAAAATTTGTCTTCAGCAGTTGCATATTGGCGTTTTCTTTTCCTTCTAACTGATCTTCTTGTCTCTGGTGGTAGAACATTGACTTTCTTGACATCTTCTGGTATAGACCAAGCATCCTCAGGAACATCAATAGGATTTATGCTTTCTTGATAAGCTTCTCTCCAAGCTCATGTCGTATACATCAAATCAGTTAATGTGTGTGGCTCTCTTCCAACATGAAAACCAGCTTTAATTGCGTGCCTACAAGGGATCTTCAAAAGATTGTACTTTCTACATGAGCAAGTCCTCCTATCCAAATCAACTAAGCAGTCAAATTTATCACTTCTAACAAGCAATTGACCATCACTGACAGGGTAAACTATAAATGTGGCACCTTTTCCGGTTCTCCTATCTATCTTTTTCTCCACATCTTTGGTCAAAGGATGTTTATGCTTCAAAATCAGTTGCTTACGCTTATGAAACCACTGTGTCAACATTTCTCTAATACTGTCCAACAAAGGAATGATTGGATACTCTCTCGGTGAACGCAAAGCAGAATTAATAGATTCAGCAGGGTTGGTTGTTCTTATGACATATATGTATCTAGAGAATTGACATCTAGCCCATTTTTGCACATTAGCCTCCCTAAGATAATTTCCAATTGTCAGACTGATATTACACACATTAGCAAATGTCTTTTCAAACTCAGCAACTCTATAAGCCTTGGATGCCTTTGAAACCAACCCAGCAAGTCCTTTCCCGCGGAAATATGTTACCACATTATTCAACAAATGATGAATACATATACCATGTCTAGCTGAAGGATACACGTTCTCAAGCGCCTTAGCGATGTATCCATGTCTGTCTGAAATAAAAGCCAAATGATGATCATCAGCAATGACAACCTTAAGTTGTCTCATAAACCATTTCCAAGAACGATCATTCTCTGAGTCAACTATTCTGAATGCAACAGGGTACAAATTATAATTTCCGTCTACAGCAGTTGCAACCAGTAAAACTCCTTTGTATTTATTCTTCAGAAAGTCCCATCGATCACGATAACCTGCCTCATAACTCTGTTAAATCCTCATATCGATTGCCCAAATGCAATAAACAGGTACCGAAAACTCCCATCACTGTCAATCTCGTAAGATGAATGTGTACCCGGATTAGCCTCTCTTAGCATGTGCAAGTATTTTGGTATTTTCCCATAACTTCTCTCTGGAATACCTCTAACTGCATTGATCGCATATTCACGCGCATCCAATGCTAAAGATTTTGAGATCTCACATCCATGATCAATACGCATAATCTGTATGATATCACTACATTTTGGCCCTTCCTTGACGCCTTCATACTTATGCATAATCAGACTGCCTATAGTTTTTGCAGAAGCAGTCTTACCCGCTTTGGTTTTGCTTGAAGGTGCGCATGTATGTTCACCAACATACTTCTTGATCATGAAATATGTAGAATCCTTCAAACACTCTGCTCGAACACTCCACTTGCAGGCATTATCCGCACATCTTACATACCAAAGTTTTCTATCCGTTTTGATAACCTGGTAGTCAAAATTATACTTCATTGTACATATCTCGAAAGTAGCATTCAGCAAAGTTTTATTCTCAAAAAATTGTCCCTTCTTAACAACATGAAGCAGAGAAAACTTTGACATATTATCTTTGTTCTCTTTTTCAGACATCATGGTATCAACATCATAGGCATCCTTATCAGTTTCGACTCCTTTCATCTTTTCTTTTTTCTTCTCCCTCTGCCTATCCTCAAACACATGAGCTGATTCGTCCCCTCTGTAAAACGAGTTTTCCTCCTCTTCATTAGTACATGAATCAGCTGGCGACTTTTTAAGATCAAAATCTGCTTCATTTAGATTTTCAGCCTTGGCTTTAGCTGTTACACACAATTGAGTAGAAACACTCTTGTTAACAAAGCCAACAAAATTCTGAAGCTGTCGATCGTTTGCAATAATAACAGGTGGACATGTTGATGTATTGATCAACTCAGTAGGTAGGTAACTCAACTCCAAATCGGCTAAGCTATCTTCTTCAATATCAAAATCCTCCAAAACCATTCTTTTTAAATCCTCTAAGGTAGAACTTGATTCCAATAACAGTAGCCTACCCCTTTTGTCATCAGCCGAAAAAACCATCATGGGATTGCACTTAATTCCCAAACACCACATGTTGTATAGATATGCATCATAGAACAAGATTTTGAGAAAATCAAAAGAGAAAGTATGGAGAAATCATAGAGTGATGAAGAAGAAAGGGAAAAATCGTTTTTTGGCTATTTTGATAATAAAATTTGAGCAAAACACGTTTTGGGAAGTTAGAATATTTTTAGAATATTTGTTTACCTGAAATTTCCTTAATTTTCGCAAAAACAGTTTTCCTTATCCGTAGAAGGCATCTTCTACACTTTGTAGAACTATGTGAAAAACTTAGAATGCAATGTCTACTCATGTAGACGTATGGGTAATGTTTAGATTTTGTATTCCTTATATTTTAGAATAATTAATAAAAGTAGAAGCTGCATTCTGAAGAAAAGTAGATATCTTTAGAATTAGCAGATTACTCGTTCTAAAATACGTAGATGAACTTGTATAATTCAGAATTCGTTTTCTACTAACCCATTTTCCGTAGAAGACGTAATATACTATTAGTAGAACATAATTTTAAAATTTTATTTAACAAGTTTTTCAACCAACTTTTTAATCATTTTTTGTATATGGGTATTTTATTAATTATTTATATTTTTTATAATTTTTTGATTCATAAAACTATTTATTTTATTATTTTTCAAAAATAGAAAGGGTAAAAAGGAGAAAAATGGATAAAAATCACTTTATACCAAAGTGACAACTATCCTAATTTTTTGTTCTGTTTTGGCAATTTTCCCTAAATATGTTCATTTAATATTTAATGTTAGATCTCATTTTGCAATATATATGTATCAAACATATGATTTTAATATTCATTGTTAGATCTCATTTTTCAATATATAAAGATATATCAAACATGTTATTTTTGTTTTAATGTTATATCACATTTTACAATATATACATAGGTAGATATACAAAGTATCAAACTACAATCATAAAATGTCTCGCCAAGAAATTCCAGAACGTTCAAACCAACAAACTTACAAATATAATCACCCTATGACTACATCGCCGAGAGAACCTCCATGTGATCTCAATGAAATTGGTTTACCATTAAGACCTAATCAAACCATCTGCCCACATTACAATAGGTTCGGCCTCTGCAAACTTGGACCAACTTATAGATTCGACCATTCCACCTAACCACCATCCTCAGATCACAAACAAAATTGAAAGAGATGTAAAAAAAACAGTAATTCAGTATTGTTATATGCCAATTCAGTTTCTTTTGTTTAGGACCAACTTGATCACCTTGGAACTGAATCTTCTATATCATGTAAACAATATTGTTTTTTTAGTTTTGATTTAATCAAACCAATTTAGCTTATTTCGGGTCTTGAACCAATAGGTCCATAATAAGAAATTTAACAATCAACCCAAAAGATGTTGTACCTCATTTAAACAGCTTATGTTCATTAAAAAGATGAAAACAATAGGCATTTTGATGCAAAACTAGTTTACAAATGCAATTTATGCAAAAGTTTTTAATATCGGTACCCCTAATATCATTCAGAGGAAAATCCCTCTTAACTTCATAAAGTACAAAATTTGAATTTATTTTACTAAATTGTATTTCTAATATTAAAGCATGTCGTAACTTTTATGATCAACTTGATTATCTTGGTCTTTTCCTTTAACAAGATTGTATTTTGATTTTGAGTTTTCTTTTCTATTAAATCCATTTAAAAAGGCTTAATTCAGGTCTAAATCTTGGATCCATTAGTATATAACCATTTATATTAATTACACAAAAATATAATTATATAATATCTTAAGTAGTTGCTTTTAAGATTGATTGTTACACCGGGATTTAAGCATTTTTATACTATTATTTTCAAAGTGAATTGTTCGCTATTAGTTCTCATGTTAAAAATTAGAGGGACTAAATTCTTTGTTACCCTAAAAATAATCTATCGGTTCGAAAATGAGCGTTTGCTCTGGTATATGTTTATTTTAAAGTAATATTTAGAATATAAAATAAATTATAAAATATAAATTTCATAACAATTGTATATATAATATTTTCTTAAATTTTATATTTGATGAAATTTGTTTTTGATGAATTTTATATAATCATATATTGACCACTTTTTCATGTTTATTTTAAATGTAATAACATATTGAAAGTTTAATTTTAAACATTAGTTTTATATAAATTCTTTGCTTTTTGTTAGAAAATGTGTATTCTCAAATTTTTTATATGTGACTACATTAAATTAGTTAATACTATTTTGAAAATATCATTTTATTTAGTTTATTATATTTATATATGTGTTGTTTTATGTGACCATCCATAAACTTTGAAAAATAATCAGAAAGTGAAGTTGGTGTTCAAGAAAACCTTCTTTCTAAATCCACTTGAAAGAGGGATTCATAATTATTTTTCAATAGTGATATATTTTTTAGTAAATTATCTTATTTATATAAAAAGAATAAATAAGAATGAGAATAATTGGAGCTTGATATTATTGATTTTAACTGTCTATCATATTGATATCTTGAAATATGTGTGGGTGAAAATCTTGTTAAAATAAATCTAAATATATGATATTAGTAGCATCATTATTATTCAAATAGTTTATTTTAGATATTCATACTAAAACATTAAAGTTTGAATACGTTGCAAATCTATTCATAATAATTTTCTAACTACATTGGAAAATTATCAAAACTACCACATTTATAATACCACTTCTCATTCTCATGTTTATCTTAACCATATTTATCCTCAATTTTAAAGAGATAAATAGATACTTAGAATCCTAGGGTTAACTAATCTAGACTTAGGGTTTAGAGTTGAAAATTGGAGTTCTGGAATGTGGGATTTACAACTCTAATAATTATTTATACTTATATATCTATAAAGCAAAGATATAAGAGTTTTTCGTCTCTTTAATGAAGAATGTAATTTTGAAAATGTCATTTTAATGAATGTAAACATGAATAATGGTATCAACAATGTGATAAGAGTTAAATTTCCCATTTCTTTAGAGGTTTTAAAATAGTTTACTAGATTTGGACCCGCACGCCAGCGCAGGTATTAAATTTACGTTTTTGTATGCGTTAACATAGATGTAAAAATATATGTATAAGCATTTTACCCGATATTTGAACCCGTATCCTAACCCGATCTCAAAAACCCGAACCGAAATTCAAACCGAAGTAGCAAAATACCCCAACGGACATTGAATTAGGAGAGAATGGATATCCGAACCCGAACGGATAATATCCAAACCCGAATAGATATCTGAAGATATTCGAACTTATGCATATTTAACTTTATATTCTAGATTACTTCTCTAATTTTATTTAAAATATTTATATTGATGTTATTCATACTTTAAGATCATATAATATACATATAATTACAAACATTAAACACAATATATAAACTGAAAAAGACCAGCATTAAAATAGGAAGTTTTAAGAAAACACATTAATTTAATTGAAAAAGACAAGCATTAAAATAGGAAGCTTAAAAACACATTAATTTAGGTGAAAAGGATAAACATTAAAATAAAAAACTTAATTAAATTCTCAATAGCATGCCGTTGTAAATAAAAGTGAAAATTTAGGGGTATTTTATATGTGTACTTCTAAATTAATAAGATAGATGTTAGATTTTATAATTATTATATTAAGGTTGTTCTCATTTTACGTTGCAAAGCTCCACACAATAAGGAAGACATATGATATGTAAAGGTTATATTTTGTAACTAATATTTTAAGTTTGAAAGATTGATGGAGTTAGATAAATTCAAAAATTTCGGTTTCTATATTTATGAAACTCTTTTTATATTTCATTTATAATAAATACTACAGTATATTTTTAATATATTTTTGTTCATAAATATTGAAACTATTTTCTGTAATAATCTAATGAAGATGGAGTGGTATTAAGTGGAATTAGATAAGTTTATAAATCTCTGTTTCTATATTAAAGAAAATCTTTTTATTCAATGCTAGATATTGTTTTTAATATATATATATATATATATATAAACATATCAAACATATCAAACATGTCACTCTAGATTTGTAGTACTCTATGTTGGATCACATTCTCCAATAATAATAATAATGATAATAAATAATATATAATAAATATGTTCATTTAATATCCAATGTTAGATCTCATTTTGCAATATATATATATGTATCAAACATATGATTTTAATATTCAATGTTAGATCTCATTTTTCAATATATAGAGATATATCAGACAAGTTATTTTTGTATTTAATGTTATATTCACATTTTACAACATATATATATATATATATATATAGGTAGATATACAAAGTATCAAACTACAATCATAAAATGTATGGCCAAGAAATTCCAAAACGTTCAAACGAACAAAATTACAAATATATTCACCCTATGACTACATCGCCGAGAGAAACTCCCTGTGATCTCAATGAAAATGGTTTACCATTAAGACATAATCAAACCATTTGCCCACATTACAATAGGTTCGGCCTCTGCAAACTTGGACCAACTTGTAGATTCGACCATTCCAGCAAACCACCATCTTCAGATCGCAAACAATAATGGGTCCATAATGAGAACTTTAATAGTCAACCCAAAAGATGATGTTCCTTATTTAAACAGCTTATGTTCATTAAAAATGATCAAAACAATAGACAATTTGATGCCAAACTAGTTTACAAATGCAATTTATGCAAGAACTTATAATATTGGTACCCTAATATCATTTGGAGGAAAATCCCTCTTAACTTCGTTAAAATACAAAATTTAAATTTATTTTACTTAATTGTATTTCTAATATTAAAGGATGACTTAAATTTTAGGATCAACTTGATTAGCCTGGTCTTTTCCTTTAATAAGATTGAATTTTGTTTTTGATATTTCTTTTCTATTAAATCCATCTAGCAAGGCTTAATTCATGTCTAAATATGGGACCCATGAGTATATAATCATTTTTTATTAATTACACGAAAATATAATAATCTATTTATATAAAGTTGGATTTGCTTCCCTTCCAGGATGTCCGCATGGGATGACACGTCATCAATTCAAGCTCTGTTGGTGTCGACACGTGTCTCGGATACCCAATTAAGCTTTAAAACGTATAATTTAAACCTCATAAACTTCAAATCCATGTTGAAAGAGTAAAAGTACAACTACTTTTACCACTTGACTACTTTAATTTCTTTGTGAATACATTCGTCCTATGAATATATATTCGATTTGTGTTTATTTTTTTAAATAAAATTAAAATTAAAAATTAAATAAAAGTTATAATTTTGGGTAAATATTTGTATATTCGAACCGACCTGGATATAATTTTGAGCTGATTTTGTTGTTGTTCGTACCAAACTGTAGGTGCCTCATTAGTTATGAACCATGCTTCACATTCTTTTTCGGCATATCTTATCAGTTTCAATGAGTATCTATCAGTTCTTCTGAATAATTTATCATGCCTAGCCTTTTTAAAATACTAAATTATTCATGAATGTTAAAATGTTACTGAGCCTAATTTTGGGAGCCTGTTGTTGTCAACGACAGAATTTTAGACGAAGAATACTTATATACATCTTGTTCGCTTACATTCCTAATTAATACTAAAATCGCTTTTAATAGTAAGATGTTTTTTGTATGTAGACGACACAAAAACTTGGCTATGTCTTTTTTTTTGTGTGTTTCAAAAAAAAAAGACATAGCCGATTTGGTGCATCATGTGTTAAGTTTTTGTGTCGTTTTTTAATTACGTTTTATCATCTGTTTTCGCATTGTCTTTTTCAAATCCTTATAACATGTAGAATATAGACGAATACACGATACACAGAAAAATTTTAAAGAATAATATCATGCGAATCTATCAAATATCAAACATTCAAACACCGGATCACAAAAAAAAATGATCTCAAAAAACTCCATTCTTATATATTAGTTTGGTTAGACAAGCTTCGTGAGCTAGCCACCTATTTAAACGACCATATCTCTTAGTTCCTATTGGAAAGAACGTATATATATACTCGAATATCTTTTTTTGATCAAATATACTTGAATATCTATGTTTTGTTACATCACTTGAATATAGCCATGGTAAATATGAAATTAAACTACGCATATTATGTTTACTGCTTTGTTATGATCGGTTTAACGTCTTGCAAAAACTCTAATTAAACATTTTCACTGTGATTTTATGCTTACAGTAATAAGTTCAGATATTACAATGGATGTAATCATTTTTCATATAATTGAACGTTTCCATTCTTGAATGTTTTTGCTTTAACCGTGGGCCTTTTTGGTTTTGACAAAATTTGTGACAACTACGAGTACTGTAAATAGTTCCCACTTCTTTGATACGTCAATTGCGGAAAATCTTCATAACGCATGTGACAAATTTATCATCGTGGGACTAGCTTCTGCGTCGCTGATCCATACTTGACTACTTAATTATTACTATATTTTTCCGAACTTCGTGTGATCATTTTTCTGTAGACTTTAAATGTTATATAGTCTAAACATTGAATCATGAACAAGAAGAGTAAGTAAGAGGACAAGAAGAGAGCACTGTTTCAAAAATCTTACAAATTGTGATTGAAGCTCTGCTTTATCCTAGACATGGGGACTATAATTATTTGTCCTCTTTAATAATTTTTTCATTCAGTGTTCCTGTCAATTAGGGGTGAGACGGATCCGAATATCCAGAAAATTTAGGATATCCGGATTTGTCGGATCCATGATTTTAGTATCCAAATCCAGATATGTGCCTTCTGGATATTCATATTTCGGATATCCGTCTAAGTATTGTATTATCCACGAGTATCCGGATCCGGATTCGGATTAGTAATTTTTTAAAAAAATAATAGTTTTTAAAATACCAATTTTTTAAAAATAAGATATAAATTAAAATTTATACAAATTTAGAAATATATGTATATACAAGATTATAAAATTTAAATATAATATAATATTATAAAATTAGTTTTATGTAAAAATATTAATGTATCAACTATAATTATTTATAAAATTTAAAATTAATAAATTTTAAGAATTCAAATCCGGCTCCGGATATCGAGACTTAAAAATCAAAATATCCGGATTTGGATCCGGATTTGACGTATCCAACATTTTACTATCCGGATCCGGACATCCCAGATACCTTATTTTCGGAGCGGATCTGGATCGGAACTGTTAATTGTTTAGATACTTATTTATTGGTTTATGTATTTTGATTTATTTATTTCTATCATTTATTTATTTCTGATATCTTACTAAAATAAAATATAAAATTGATATTTATTATATATATAACATTTTTATTATTCAAATATAATTTATAAAACATTTTTAGTATAAAAATATATCATATTTATTATATATATAACGTTTTTATTATTTAAATATAATTTATATTTATATTTTATATTTTATTAAATATAATTTGTATTTATTATATATAAAACGTTTTTGTACATATATTTAACGGTCTGGAAATGAAAACACAGTGAGGCTACGCTGTCCCCAAGCTGGAAGTACTACAGACTCCTCAAATGCCATGTTTAATGACCGTTGAACGCTTGGTTCAATAACCAGGTCGGGAGCATCTCCCTCGATTCCATCCTTGTCCATCTTGAAGCATTACATAGTTAGTTTTACTGTATATATTTTATATAATTTTCATTTTTTTAATTACTTTTACTTTTTTTTAGGTTCATTAAGTCACACAACAGCATCAGCAACATCATTAATAGGATGATGTACTCCTTGCTGAAGAATGGATATCCATCGTACTTGAATTCTTCAGGTCGAAACGTGAGCGTTGATTCTGTTAATTTGCGATAATTCTATAATTTTTAAAAAAAGTTTAAGTTAATTTATTCAATTATACGAAATTATTAATGGATTGTTTTCGTATTTCAGTAAGAATTCAATTGGGAATTTGGACATACGGAAACAATCTGTCTTGCCTTCTACGTAAAAGTCTAGACTGCTTATAGGAAACAGATCTACGAGTGGAAGCAGATGTGGTGTAGGAGCAAGACGCCAAAAATGATTAATGGGACGGTTTAGCTCGAGTTGCAGGAGCGTTGGACTAAACCGGAATCTAAAGATAAGTTAAGCACCAACATTGGTAACCATTGGAGCGACCGTGGTGGGCAAGGTCTTTACTTCCATAACTTGGATACCACAAGTATTTCTACTCACAGAGATCAGCTTGTAAGTTTTATATAAATACACTTTATTAAAATTTGTTTGCATTTTTATTAATTATTATATTTCTTTAGATTGAAGAAATTGATGGTAATCTCATTGATCATTTGACTCTGATGAAAGTAGTCTACACAAACAAGAAGACGGCAGAAATTCAAGATGTTGTTATAAATAATGTCATCGACTTGGTGAAAAACTGAGTAGAAGAAATTTGGGCTTCACAACTTATCTCATATGATGATTCACCGGCTTCCAACAACTTGATTTAAGGTGAAATCAACTAATTTGTAGTTGAGATAATGTAATATAAATACATTTTATTTTTCAAATTTTTTACTTTCATGAATAATTTTTATTAACTTCTTTAACTTTTTCTTTCATGCTATTCCAAAGAAAAAAATCGTTTAATGGGGTTAGGTCGTCGAGCTGCGTCTTCTTCTTCACAAGCGTTGTGCCCCGATCCCGTGATTGCGGAGGAACTAAAGAACAAAGTTGATTGGATTGAGGTTCTGGAGATCCAAAACGCTACAATCTTTGCTCAAATGGCGGAACAGAAAACAACTTTGGAGATCTAAAGTAGGCGGAGACTCAAAGGCTAAACTGAGAGTTAATGCAGAGTTAATGCAAACGAAGATGAAAGAAACTTTTATGACTAAGTTTAGTTTTTTTTTTAACTTTTAAATAATATTTTAATGTTGTAAAAATTTTACTTATAGAATAATAATGCACTTTTTAATTTAATATTTAAATTTCTAATTTTTAAGAAAATAAAACTAAATAAAAAAAAAATCAAAATTCAATAATAAAAATTTTAAAACTACAAATACAGTAATTTTCAAAGAATACATTTCCTTTGAAAATTTCGACGACACATATTCATCGGAATATTCCGACGGAAGTTTTCTTCGAAAAATTTCGGAAGCATGTTCATTCGTCAGAAAATAAATACTGATGATGTTCCAATAAATTTTTCTGATGATAATTTTCGTCGGTCTTTTGTCGAAAATATTTCCATCGGAATCCGTCAGAAATTCATCAGGATTACCAATGAATTTTCTAGGGAATATTTTTTCCGACGAAATAGAATTGGCGGTCTTTTTCGATGGAAATGATCATCAGAATATACATGTTTTCTTTTTCTTATAGTGATACCTAAAGTAATATAGTACTCGATAGGCTTGTTTCATTAAAATGGTATACAACCCTTCCTCAGATATGCATGTAGGGCTCATAGCCATGTGCAAGAGAGAAGAAATCGAACAAGAAAAGATAACTGTCAAACACACAGAAACATTGACCATGCATGCCATTTATAGTACTAAACTACTCAGGAACCTCTTTCCCTCTTTCGTCACTCTAAACAAACGGATACAATAAAGAGAGATTCAAGATAAATCTTGTCCAAGAGAGTGAATATCGATGAACAGGTCAAGTTTGTCATCAATCTCATGACCCAAATTAGATTGGTACATATCGTAGGGCTCACAAAGTAACTCATCTAACGACGTCGTACTGATCAGATTATCATCAATCTCCATGAAACAACCATTCACTTCCTCCTCCTCCTCTTCCTCGCTGCTTATCATCAACTTATCTTCTTTAACAGCTTGTCTTGGTTCTGATAGTATCACCTTCTTGATCCTATCAAGTCCATGTTTTCTTGAGGAGATTCCAGCAGCAAGCCTGTTAAGTAGACATGCAGAACTTGTAGAGGAAAAGGAGGAAGAAGAAGGGGTTAGTGTTGGAGAAGACGACGTCGTTGAAGAGGAAGTGGCTTTCACGTTGACGACAGGCTCATGGGTCATGGGATCGATTCCACTTCTAATGAGTCTTTTCTTAAGACATGAGTTCCAATGGTTCTTTATGTCATTGTCTGTGCGGTTAGGCATTTGCTTTGCTATTGCTGCCCACCTTATGTAATTATGCATAATCATCAGTTTAATTATGACTATAACACGATTACTGATCTATTTAATAGATGACAAGATTATTGTGGGTTGGTTTGCATTTAATCACAAATTAAATTACCTGTTACCAAGAAGAGAATGAAATTTTATGATATTTTCTTCCTCCTGAGGAGTGAACTTGCCTCTTTTAATTCCAGGCCTCAAATAATTCAGCCACCTTAATCTACAACTCTTTCCACATCTTTGCAAACCTTTTTCATTTTGCAAAAAGAAAGTAATATATATCAGAATTCAGGAAAAAAAATGAGGGGATATTATTACTTTAATATAGTGGCAAACAAAGAACTTACAAAAGAAAAATATGAACTTTTTCATCCATCAGACAGAAAAAGGAGAAAACACAATCACACAAATTTTCTGATTTTGTAAATTAGGCTAAAAATATTTCTAATATCTATTACTTTACACTTTCGAAGACTGAATAATAATAATACATCATGATAAAAAGTAATCAGGATAATACTTGTCTTTCATGGGTTCAATATTGCATTATGGGTGTTATATGACTTATATCATCATATCGACACAAGTCACACAATCTGGTTGAAGTTCCAAGAAGTTTATCAATATAATAATCGAATAAATCTCACTTACATACTCCTTCCGTTTTGCAAAAAATATTTTGATATTTTTCACACAGATTAAGAAAATGATTGAAATGTAATTAAGTTGTTATTAATTATATCTATTTGACCAATAGTATTTGAGATAAATAAAATTATTTATACAATCAATGCAATTTACAATTAATTTCCAGCTGAAAGTAAATATAATTTGCATTAGAATTATAAAGTGACACTTTTTGTGTAACAAGAAAAATTGTTAGAATGACATTTATTATATGAAAGAGAGAGAGTAATATTTTGGCAATGGCTTACAAACAAACATCTTTGTTGTAAATTAAATTTCATGAACTCTCTCTCTCTCTCTGATATACTCCAAAGATAGATTAAAAACTTTTAATTTGACCAAAAGTAACTTTTAACAATCTGTATATATGGATTATGTTAATAATCTCTTCAGACGATGGAATATTGTATATGACTGAGAAAAATTAGAACCAACAAAAAATAATCAAAACATATTCAAACGAAAATCTTCGGTCCGACAGAAACTGCAATTTAGAGATCCTAGCTTTGAAAGAGACAAACATATATGGTCCGTACACAATGTATGCATATGTAATTATGTACAGAGTATAAGTAAAGATTTATACCGGCTCTCTTAGGCATGGCACGCCAGTCTCCAAGACCGTATTCCTTGATGTAAGCGACGAGCATCCTGTCTTCTTCCGCCGTCCACTCTCCTTTTTTCAAACCCTCGTTGTCGAACCAAGTCGTCCTACCCATTTTATCTCCGGCGAACTAATCAGATCTCGTCACGTATCACTTCTCTCTGGTCGATTCGAGCCCAACGTGTAGTGAGAAGATGATGGTGATGACTGAGCTTGAGAACAAGTGAATTATTGATTACTCTTACTATTTATTTTATTTACTCAATAGACTTTCAACTACATATGTGAACTATGTGAGGCTGTATGACACTCTCACTTAATATAGAAGTAGAATGGTCTTTTTCTAGAGCAAGTCTATGTATATATAGTCCCTCATTTTTGTTTTTGCTTTTAAAAATTATTTTCAACCGTTGAATACTTATATTTTTATCTTGATGCTGGAATATCTTTTTCAATTTTATTACTCGTTGATATATTGTTTTTTTAATTAATATAAGTATTCGGAATATGTAAACATGATTATTCCAAGAGTTTACCTCACACATATAGCGCATCCAAAGCACATGATGCAAAATCATCGTTTCCAAAGAGTAAAGCTAGGTTCCTCATTACTTTTGTTTTGTTCTATTTGCCATAAAGTTTGACTAATTCATATATTTAAAATTTTTAAATGCTCTTTTATTTTTTTTTCAAATAAGAAACTCTCAAGATCGGAATGTTTCAAATCTTAAGAAATGCACAAAAATAAACATTGGTTTTTATTTTAGTATTTGTTAAAAACTGAAGTGAGATACTAGGGATAAATTATTTCACCACTATTTTTTAAGAAAAAAAAATATATAAATGAAAGAGCAAAGCTGTAAATTCCGTTTTCTACCGCTGTATTGAATAACAATTTAATAGATTAACACAAATTGTCTTATAAGAACTTTTTTTAAAAAACTTCAGAGTTGATCCCCCCAAAAAAACTGAAGAGCAACAATTTGCATATCAAATGGCTCTTGTAAAAGTTTATGGTGTTAGCACAGTGGTTATGTGGAAACTCGATTCGTCGGTTTGATCCACGTTGCAAATTCGTCACTGTTTTGGGTTGATATTGTCATCCAATTTTGAGCATTAGACTTTACACACGTTTAATTTAGTTTCCACAAATCATTTAATACCATATACTTAAGTTTTCTGTCTTGTTACTGACCTTGATATCAAAAGTCTTTGCAAACATCAAACTGATAGTCCACGACTACCACATATCTATTTTTATTTGCTTAAGATTTACCCCTCGATAGACGAACCACTTCATAATGATTTTATAAAATCATGTTTAGAGTTGTACATCATACCAAAAAAATTGTTTAGAGTTTTATCCCCCAAACACTTGGGTACAATAAAAAAAAACATAATATTGGTACGAAATATACTCTGACGATTAGCTGTCTAATAGCCTCAGAAAAGCTAAGCCGACCTAGCATGATAAATGTTTGGTTCGTCATCAGAATCCAGCCTATGTAACTCACCGAATTTATCTTTACAGGTTCGGGATATAAATCTCTAATGAAAAAAAAAAACATTTCTAAAATTACACTTATCCATTAAGAAATAGTTTAAATAAAGACACAAAGTATAGCTATGCAAATTATTGTTAATGTTGACTATGAAAAGTAAGGTGTTATACTCGAAGATCATGGGTCTATGTACTCGACTACTGACAAGGTACAAAACCTCAATTGGTATCGGAACAGGTTAATAAAATCACTGGTAAGATCTCAAATGCAAGAGAGATGATAAAATATAGCAGGAAACATGGTGGTTGAGTTGAAACAATGTGTGGATGTTGTATTTTAAAACTCAATCATCTTTAGGGAAATTATTAGTGTAGTGAAAACTAAGTTTTTGAAACTAAAAAAAAAAACTTCTTCTCAAAGTGTTCATATACCGGTCACGAAATATTGCATGAAATAATACAAAAAATATTATGTAAAGCGAAATTATGTAGCTGACTTGAAAACTGAAATGAAAATCTACTTAGAATTTAGTTAAAAGTTACTTAGAAGTTAAGAAAAATATGATTTATTTTGAAAAGAGTAATTTATTAAGAGATTTCAAAAAGCTTTGTATAAGATTTGAAAATATTTCATAAAAAAAAAAGATTTTAGAATATTTCTTGAGAAATTCCCTTAGATAGTCTCTTTTAGTTTGTTTGTCACAAAAATAGTTTTTAAGGAAGAAAATGACCAAAATATTTTTTTTAGAAGCTAAAAAAATTATTTTTATGCATTTATACCCCTAGGATTAACTAATTTGGACTTTAGGGTTTAGAGTTAAGGGGTGGGTTTGGGGTTAGAGTTTCAAATTTCAAAAAAAAAATTAAAAAAAATCAAAATTTCAAAAAAAAAAAGTCTATTTTGGTCATTTTATTTTTTTAGGGCTATTTTTGTGACAAAAATTTAAAAAAGGCTATTTAAGAGAATTGTCCATATTTCTTCCATAGAAAGTCGGCTAAGGTTTGCATCTAAATCTTCAAATATAAGTAGAGAAAGATGTGCCTTAAGTTATGCACCACCTCAAATAAAGACCATAAACATAAGGGTTGTGTGTTCACAAAACATAAGAGTTATGAGTCTTGAAAGGATCGTGAAAAGTTCTTGGATTAGCTGTAGGTAGATCCTTGAACATGTCAGACTAGTATTTCTTTTTGAGTATAACATGTAAGTCAATTCGAAAGAAAATTAGTAATATACTTCTTCTTTGAAAAAAATCCCTCAATATTTTTTTTTTGTTACCTGGGAAAATTTACTTGATAAACTAAAGGTGCATGTGCAACCACAAATTTTTTAAAGAAATTGTTTTACAAAGAAAATTGTTTAAAATTTGATAGAAACTCAGTTAAAATTTATGTGTGGACCACTGATTTTTATGTTTACTTTCGTAGTTTCATGAAATTATTATTTTGCCATTATGACCATTAAAAACAAATTTTTTTTTGCCTTTATGTTTTTATACTTCACTAAAATGTGCCCCAGTCATTATAAGTTCTCGATTCGCCCATATCTGTTACAATATTTAATGAAATAAATAAAACATACTATTTATAAGAATTACTCTTTATATCAGACACATCTTACATTTTCATTAAAGCATAATTAAAAACAATGCAAAGTAGTACGTAGTGTGGTAATGTTTGACCAAGGTTTTGACGACATGCGATAATTTATTTTATCTACACATTGGTATTGCCTTAGGTGCGGAGCGGAGGAGAAAACCACCACTAGTCTTGCAATCTTCAAGTCTCCGAGTGGAAGACGTAACAAAGATGGATCATCCACTATGGTGGAGGAACTGCCTAATTTTTGACATTCACAATTATGTAGACACATAGGCCTTTAGATTAAAAAACACAATTTAATTCACTACAGTAAAAGTGATCGATGTTTTAAGAAGAAAATGTAAGAACCATTTTATACTGTGAAACTATTAGCTATTTGGAGAGGGTTAACCCACTTTATACTTTTTATATTTTTAATTGTTTCAAAATCATTTGTATTCACTAGTGATTAATTTACTAAATCATTATATACAATAATATTTTTGTCTTAAAATATTTGAAAATTGTAACTAAAAGTTAAAAAATATGTCTGTCATGTTTTTATAATAACATTTAAATTTTGACAGTTTTAGTATTTTAAATTGTAATCTTAAAATTGATATAGTTTTATGTAACTACTTTATATATGCTTAAAATAACTTTAAAACTCAAAATAATTATACATATGTTTTTAAAAAAATTATATTATATTTTGAATAAATTTTTATTTTTATTTTCATTTATATTTTTTTAAATAACAATTTTTATTACAAAAATAAATAGTTAATTGAATTTTATATAGATTAATTTTAACTTGTACAATACTTTTGACCATTTTTATCTACTTTCATCATTTAAACATATGGTTTGAACCGCTAGATCTGTTTGATCTACACTTGTACCATTCAATCTGCTTGATCCACTCTTATTCCGTTCAATTTACTTGATATGCTTGATCTGTAATGTCTGATCCGCTTTCTCCATTCAAAACATTAATGTATATCTAGCTACTGGACAAGTCTAAGCTATCTTGCCAAAAAAAATTTACAAAAATTAATAGAAAATTAACTAATTTATTGTTAGTAAGTGATAAATATATTACAATCTATAAGTATGAAGAATATTCTTTTTTTTGTTGGAGTTGAGGTTCACCCTACTTCAGACTTGGTCCAAAAGTCAAAACAAAATACGAAAAGCCTAATATCGGCCACCATTGAGGTCCAATAAAGAAATGAAAGGCCACGATGGTCAGGCTCACCCTTAGGATCAAAGGACATAAAACGCCAAGTTCGGAGAGGTCAATACATAACGCCAAAAG
Source organism: Sinapis alba (assembly GCA_012274485.2). Lineage (NCBI taxonomy): Eukaryota > Viridiplantae > Streptophyta > Magnoliopsida > Brassicales > Brassicaceae > Sinapis > Sinapis alba. The sequence continues at coordinate 279,724 of MU105719.1, read as the reverse complement.
TAAAAAGTATTAAATATCAACATCAAAGCACCTGATCCGCACTGGAGATCACATCACTATTACGATTTGTCAAAAATGCATATAAAAGAAGAAGGAGGAGCCAAAGAAAAAGATCATAACTCTGATATAACTAAATTATACTCTTGATATATACAATATGCGTTGTTATCAAGCATCCGTGTACTCATATTTAAATCGTTAATAAAACTCTAATTTTTATAGTGATGCAACCATGATAGAACCATAAGATAATTTGGAAGAGGAAGAACTTGGTGAATGGATGCAACCACGTGGAACCTGTAGATACAACTATGAGGATGCAGAACATGTGGATGTAGAACATGTGGATGGGACTGAGTGGATGAAACAATCAAGTGACTATGAATCTGACTTAGAGCTCAACGGACTTGGTGTTACTCAAGCTCGGATCCGAACTGATGATGGACCATACATGATTTTTTCAGCCAAAACTAATCAAGACAAAGATCCATTATGCTTGTCTAAAAGCCCAATCACTAGATTACAAACCAGAAGACTGAGAAAATCAATTGTTGCATTGGTTTATTCTGAAACATACTTAAATCAAGTTGGAAATCAAGCCAAACCAACCCAACTCTTCACTTATTCAATCTTTGGACTTGCATAAGATATTTTCTCTTTTATTTCTCTTAGTTTTGATTTTTGCTTTAAGTAATAGGAATTTTGATCTTTCTCTTTGCTACTTATACTCTCTTTTGTTTCATAAACATTTTTACCTTTTTAATAAATAACTCTCTCTCTCTAAAATTCCGTGAATCTCTTGTTCATCTTTGAACATTGGATTTTCTAAGAGTTCATTCTCTGATTGCAAAACCAGTATTTGATCATACTCAGAGTTTATTATCTTGATCTTAGACAATTCTAAACAAAATCTGATCAATCCATAGATCATTTCTGAAGAACACAAAATCAATTTTCCCCATTTCCATCTGAAATCATCCTCTTTCTCTCTTAAACCAGGAGATTATCCTTTATAGAATCATGGACAAAAAGGATCTTATCATAAGGGATTCATCACATAGTCAATCATAGCTTAATCTTTTTATTTTTAACTTACTTGAAAACCAAATCGAAACTTTATTTCTAAGTGAATATTAGGATTCATCATTTGGCGCTTGAAGGAGGGTGAAATTCATCAAAAATATCCCTTTAGGAAACATGGCGTGAAACATATATCACAGTGGATGCGACTAACGGAAGCAACAACATCATTCCCCTTGACGGATCAAACTTAGCCGACATGCAAGCTAATCCACATATAGACTCTCAAGGAAACCTGATCGCTCCACCAACTGACGCTCCACTGTTTGGCCCTCAAAATCGCCTTGATGATTTTCACCGCCACTGGCTGGTCAGTCCATCAACCTGGAAATCTTGCTAGCAGGAGTACCTGGCAATGTATGTGACATTTATTTTGTTTTGATTCAAAGTGTAGGTCAGCAGGACACTGCGGGAAGGCAAGCCCTAAGACGCTTGGAGCAAGTGGTCTGGACCCAAGTAAAGCAACAAGCTCGGATCAACGAGTTACTGTCCCAATCACTGAGAAGCCCACGAAACACAACTCTTAGGAGGAACACAACCTCCATAAAACCCAACAGATCAAGCAGTAACAACAGATCGATGCGAGACAAAGAAACAACAATCCCAGAAGGAGAGATTGGAGATATCAAGTGTAAATTGGCAAAGTATCAGGCCGAGCTTTAGGTGGTACAACCGCAGATTCACTGAGCTATGAGCTCACCACCCAAGGTGGATCGAGTCTTTGAAGAAACATAGAGAACGCCATTCACGAATCAAATAACCAACATTCCCATCCCAAACATAAAACTCAAGATCCCACCTTACGGAGATTAAACCGACCCTCAAGCTCACATGGAAGCCTTTTGCATCACAATGGGTCGGATCCGCTTCAGTGATGTAGAACGGGATGCCGGTTATTGCTAAGTTTTGGTTGAAAACTTGGAAAGAGCTGCTCTCAGTTGGTTCTCTCGACTGGAAGACAACTCCATCAATAACTTCAACCAGCTTTCAACCGTTGCATGAAACACTATTCTATGTTCATAGAAAAAGGAGCTTCAGATACCGACATGTGGACCATGTATCAAAAAGAGCAAGAGTCACTTTGTACCTTCATTGGACAGTTCAAGTCCATTCTCTCAAACATTTTTGTAAGTGACAACATTGAGATATCAGCACTGCAAAACGCATCATGGCATGATTTGAGCTTCCGAGAAGAACTCTTTCTTAATAAGCCCGACACTTTGGAAAATGCCCTCCACCGAGCATCAAGGTACATGGAAATGGAAGAAGAGAATAAGTCACTCACTGAAAACATGCATTGATATCAAGACCAAGAGACAAAGCGTAGGAAGATAACAATGATCGACCAAGAGGACGAGGAAAAGGAAATAGTAGAGATCGTTCTTTCAAAGGGGAATTTTTTATGATATAATGTTTATGCATTACATTAATTTATGTCGGCCCAGTGGTTTTATCATCTGCTTAATAAATATCTTGGCGTGGATTCAATTCCCTTTGTGGTAGAATGTCTTGGTCTGAAATTAAAATTACTTTTTAGTTTGTGTTTGTTTTAGTATATATGTTTTGTTCGGGTCTGAAAAGGCACAACACCAATAGTAGGGGTCGAAGAAGGCCCTTTCCCAACATTTTAGACCATCATTTGACTCAGAATTAACGATTGACTAACATTGGGTTAGTCAAGGTGTTTTAGTGTTACAATTAAAAGTTTGGGTTTGAAATTCAAATTACTTTTTTTAGTTTGAATTTTTTTAGCACCTATATTTTGTTCGGGTATGAAAAGGTACAACACAAATAGTAAGGGTCGAAAAAGCTATTACCCTAATATTTGCGCTTGATATGCATAATCACATGTAAATTATATATGTGAAAATTCAATTTTTGGAAAAATAGATGTGAAATAATATCGAGTTTACATTTATTCTAAGTCTACAAATACTATTCTGCTAAATTCAGTTCAGTTGTATACGATGTTAGAGCATGTTTATTGGAAGTTCTTAGGATGAGATTTTTAGCGTAATTTAAAAACCGTTTATTAACTTTAACTAAGAAAAAGTTAAGAACCAATTTTTAAATATCTTATTTAAGAACTGATTCTTAATTTTTTCTTAGTTAACGTTAAAAACCGATTATTAAATTACGATAAAAACCTCACCCTAACCCTAAAACCACCCAATAAACATGGCCTTAGTCGTTATGCATATAAGGTCCATTGCACACACAGAAAATTTATTCGATGCCTTTGTAATTTTTGAGTTCTGAAATCAATCAAATACACAGTTCTTACAAAGGTTATATTTTCAATATTTTCTTTATGTTTCTCCATTTTTGTTTTTGTTGTTGGAAAAAAAATATATATAATCGAAAAAATTAGGTTTTAGAAATAGACCAGATCTGATGTCGACGTTAGTGGATCTAGCCACTTTGGATCCGACGTTGCAGCAATAGTGACATTGAAAATCTAGTAGATAGAAAAACTTTTCGCAAGAAAAAAATAGTCCATGACAAGAAAATCAGATTTATGCAAGACCTAGCGACAAATATGGTGAATCTATCCTAGTAAATATTAATGGTCTGTATATTTCATGAATACTACCATGTGAATAATCTGGTAAAATTATTTTAGAAAAATTCTCTTAAATAACATTTTTAAAGTTTTTGTCACAAAAATAACACTTAAAAAAGAAAATGATTAAAATAGTTCTTTTTTATTTTAAAAATTTTAATATTTTATTTTTATTTTTTTGAAATTATTTAAAATTATGTAAATTGATTAAATATTAATAACTAATAGTCATAAAATATATATAGTAAAATAAATTATATATTTAATTCTAAATAATCAATGTATTTTTAATATGCGTGAAAACTTTAGAAAATTCTTATTTCGGAAAATAGAAAGTATTAATGAATATGGTATTATTGTTATCTCGAGTTAATAAATCTATTCATGGTTTTAATTTTGTTTATTTATGTTCTATAAATTTATTTCCCGGTTTAACAATATATACATAACAAGTAGAAAATTTTAAAGTAACCATGTATTATTTTTATCGAGATATGTATCAATTTACCATAAAATAGAAAAGAAACTTCTTGTACGCGTATAACCATCTATTTGACACGTTGTGGATAATTGACAAACTATATTATACTATAGTATATTTTAAAAGTAGTATATAAAAATTAAATCCATATCAATATCATAACAACAAACATTATATATATTTGGTTAGTGTGTATTTATATTTAAATTCTACAGTTTTACAATAAAATGGAACACAATATAATAATACATAATATTGCTAATTATTTCTATGTTTGAAAAAGGTTTGGGAGAGAACAGAGTTAAAGTTCACTGTCTTCCACTATACCAGAAGCGCAGGAGAAAGAGGATGATAATAAGACAAGGGTGATAAGGAGATGTTGTTGTTCGTATAAGAGCAGGAGGAGGAGAAGGGGACCGGTGGTGGTGCAAATGTTACTAGAGAAATAGCAACAAAAATAATACCTAAGAAGATGGGATCTTGTTGTTTGTACACGTGGAAGAGGAAGAAGAAAAAAAAAAGAGGAAGAAGAAGTCAGTGGTGGTGGTGATGCAAAATGTTATAAGTGGGATGACAACAAAAATAATACATAAAAAAAGAGGATGTTGTTGATCGTAATGAGCTGAACGAGGAGGAGGAGGTTGGTGGTTGTAGTGATGCCGATATTACAAGTAGGATAACAAAAAATATGATACAAAGAAAATGGGATGTTATTGTTCGTGAAGGAGGAAGAGGATATTTAACATTTTATATCATGACCATAAAATAGAATATTATTCTATATTGTTTGCAAGAATTAAGACAATTTTAAAAATAATATTCTTCACCGGAGATGTATTGTTCTTAGTGGATACAAAACTCCCAAATTAGATGAGGAGGAACAAAGGGATGAGAAAAAGAAATAAGTAACACATATTTTGTTACTGTGAAATCAAATATCTATTTTATATTGTCCAAATAAAATATATATTCTTATATTTGGAGTTTTTTTCTATTCTATATTTCCATAATAAAATAAAATAGTACACTAGATGGTAATTGTTCATTATCGTTTCTATTATTCCAGACATCGACGATTAGAATTTTCAGTCTTTCAAAAAACGATTGTAACTTTACCCATATCACACAAACTCAACCTTATTTAAATATCGCTATGAATCAGTTCCCTTTAATTTAGTTATCTTTGGTTTTATCAAATTTTCTTCTCGTTTTCATGCTTTTTTTTTTTTTTCATTTTCTCATATAGTTACATTTGATGCGCATATATTATAAAAAAAAAAATATTTTCATCAAGTTTAGCAATACTATGTATCATATTTTAGTGGCTAAATCTTTATAGTCAAATACTTAATTATAGTTTTTATGTTTTATAGAATATAATTTTTGTAAAAGAAAAAAGAAACTAGACATATTTCTAGCAAAAAAAATAAAAGAAAGTAGACATGTTGAAATATATTAAAATTAAGACTATGTCAGCAAGATTGTTTTTCATTACCATTCTTCTTTCTTTTACGATTACATGGTTTTAATTGGTATAATAAGCTCTTTTTCTTCTTTGTTTGTTTAATACTCTTATCTTTTCTATATGAATAAGTGATATTTTAAATTTTATTATTGTATTTTTAAAATTGATGTTTTAAATTATAGCTAATGAGTTTATCCTTAAAACTAAAACATCAAATAAAATGTAAAAATATAAGTATAATTTTATTGGTAAAATTTAAAATTGATAAACAAAATATTCCTTTTATTATTTTAATATGAATAAAATAGTTAAAACATCAAATATTTATATTTAGAGAGAATAGATGGTTCTTACCCGTCGCGAACTCTCCCTTGGCCAGATTGAATAATAAGAAGTATGCAGTGGTTCAGACTTGTGAGAGGCAAAGTAACAAGGTTGAAAAGGCGAATAGGGTTTCGGGAACCGGGGCCGAGACGTCTGCGTTGGTCTTCTATGGAAAACGGGGCCGAGACGTCTTCGAGGTGGCGTCTTTCAGGAGACACCATTGATGAACTTTTCCGCCAGATCTAGACACCCCAGCGTTGGTAAATCGTGGATAATTGGACTGGTTTGCATTCGGTTATCATCAGGTTAGAAGCTTCGGTCTCTTCAGTTTTTTTTTCATGCCCATATCTCTTAGTTTGCTCTTGTTTTTTCTTGCTTTCTGTTCTTGTCATCCCCTGTAACCTAGTTATTGATGTTTCACCTGTGTATCGGACGTTCGACGTTGTAACCGATGCTTCTCAGAGTTTTTATTAATATTAAATATTTATATGTCTCTGCATGTCTTTCGGACTGGACCTCATTAACACAATTTAGTTAGAAATTACAACTCTAGTAGAAGCTTTTATTTAAATCATTATAAAACATTCAACTTTAGATTTTTTTTTTGTGAAAATATTCATCTTAGATTTAACCGGGAAAGAAAAAAGAAAATAGGTGTTGGAACTTATTTTGACGAAATAGTTTAGACCATTTTTGGTAAGTTTCTGGACGAAGATGTTCGTCGAAATAACTGAATGTTTAATACTATGAGTAGTGTAACCACATGTCAAAATCATAGTCATTTTTGAATAAGAAATGGAGGTCCAATGTGAATGATATGAAAAACTTATAAAGCTATACATTTGCTATAAAAAAAACCCAGAAAATGTTTTACTTTGGATATGAGAGCTTGAATTAGATTTAAATAAGTTAATTAGACAATATTTCTATTAAATTATTTTATAAATCTCATTTTTAATATTATTTTTTTGTTTGCTAAATATAAAAATATAAAGCCACTGAAAGTATTTTGTTGCATTTGATTTGCTCAACTGAACAAATTGGAAAATAACGTAGTCATTGATTGGTCAAAGGAATAACTCACCATAATGATAATCAATACGTTAGTGAATAATCCATATGTCACAATGTACGTTTCAGACTTTGAAAGCTATAAAACAACACTTGTGTTCTCATTTTCAATACACTGAGATCCATATGAACAACAAATCACTTTCTCCTACGTTAAATAGATGTGTTGGTAGTTTTTATTTTGTGTATGAAAGTACAATACAAAAGTTGGGTTTGACAGATTATGTTCTTCAGTGATGAAAGACAGAAACATATACAATTGTATCTTGGTAATCTAAATGTTATAAAACCATCACACTATGGAGTATTAAGAATTAAGGAAAGAGATTAATTATCTCGACTCTACAATTCTTCTTTATTAATTTATTTTACTATTGTAACTTAGATATATGTTTTTATTATTTTTACAGACATATTTGAAACACATTTTATTTCAAATTAGTGTTTCAAGTGAAATTGAAATATGTTTGGAGATGTTCTAAAAGATAGTCTTAATAACTAATCAACATAAACGGAACATGTTTTCAGATTTTCTTTTTTTTTTGCAATCCCGAAATAATTTTTTTGAAAATAAATTGTTTATTATGAATTAGTAATGAAACCAATTTGTGATGAGTTTTCAATTTACAATTAGACCTAAATCACAAGTTAGTGTTGAGGTAAAGCATCCACCCTTTTAAGTTAGACAATGATAGATATATTTATATTAAAGTGTACATTAAGTGATATACATGCATTGCTCCTTTTCACATGCGCAATTTGAACTTTTAGCAAGTCTTTTTTCATAGATTACAATAGATTTACCAAAACAAAAAGTTATTACATATATTATTTAATGGCAGACACTATCGGTATGGTGTACTGTGGATTGTGAAGCCATGTTAATATTAGGTTTAGGAATTGTACATCTTATTGATTGAGCATATATCATAATATATACAGAGTATCAAAGTTACAAGTAAGGAAGTTAGAATATATACAGTATTAAGTAGATAATAAGACCATTAATGATTTATATAATTCTTATATCTAATACGCCTCCTCAATATGAACCGCCATTGGTGTGTCCAATCATGATGCATAATGTGTTGAATCACGACCGCAGAAGAGGTTTGGTGAGTGGTCTGCTAGTTGATCGATAGAAAGACATGAAGATGAACATAGTGAACATAATTTTGCACAATATAATAATCCAGCGCCAAGTGCTTCATTCTCGAGTGAAAAACAGGATTTGCAGCCAAACTAGTTGCTCCAATATTATCGCAATATATGGTTGGCTTGATGGAGCTGCAGAGACTGAGTTCAGTGCAGAGAGACATCAACCAGCATACCTCAGCTGTTGTAGATGCTATGGATCAATATTCAGCCTCTGTTGAAGGACAATTATTGGAGTCTCCCAACAACTGCACAAAAATGTTTAGGATCATAAAGTTTATGGACATAGTTGAGTGTGAGCTGATCGTGTGTACACATGGGAGTTGCGATAGATTTTGTGTTTGTCATGTTTGTCCTTTGGAGCAAATTTTCAATGAAATGCTTTTGGGTTAGTAATAAACCCTTAGGAGAATGAGTAGCTTCAATACCAAAAAAATAAAATAATATGTCTAGATCTTTTAAAGAAAAACGTTGAAAAAAAAGATAGAACAAATCTGTTTATTTGATCGATGTTGTTAGCAGTAAGAATGATGTCGTCAACATATACTAGCATATGCAGCAGGATACCATTGTTGTTGTAGATAAAGAGACTCACATCAGCATAACATTTCCTGAAACCATAGGAAATAAGGTAAGATTTGAGTTCATTATATCAAGCCCTTGGGGTTGCTTTAATCCATAAACGGCTTTCCGGAGTTTGCAAACTGCAGTTGGGTTATCCTTGTCCTCAAATCCCGGTGGTTGCATCATAAAGACTTCATCTGTTAGTGCCCCCCACAAGAAATCATGGTTAACATCAAACTGATGCATTGTCCAGTAGTGTGAGAGCAATACTGAGAACCAAACGAATTGTTGCTGGTTTTACAACGGGACTGAATGTATCATGATAGTCAATGTAATGATCCTGTTCTAGGGATAGAAAGTCAACCAAAGTCAACAGACGTGGATCAAGCCAACCAAGTGTGGTCAAGATACAAGAAGATATGGATGGAGGTTCAGTCGAAGCATCTTGAAGAATGGTCAAGTCAGAATGGATTCTGGCCGAGACAAATGGGAGATGGTCGATAGAAGTTCTAGGGATGGTCTAGATGGAGGTTTAGCATCGCGTGGGAGCCAAAGAAGACTATTTTGACTCCAGGAGAATGGAGATCAATCTAGGATCAACCTAGAAGCCATATTGGGGTGTTTGAAGACATTCAGGGGAGTTTGGTCAAAGCAGAACCAGGAAAGTACCAAGATGGTCCAGAAGAAGGCAGTTTTGGCCAATATGGTCAAAATGAGCTAACCAAGAGCTAAGGAAGCCAAATCAAGATGTGCAAGCATGGTCAAGGAGCTTTGAAGATAATTTTGTGCAATCCCTCAACTTTTGGAAGTGGTCAACCCAAAAGTCAAAGTCAACAAAAGTCCAAGGAGAGAGAAAGTATCATATTGGTCCACATAAGCTATCCGAGCATCCCCTAGGAGTGTACCACCTGTAGGGGACCAAATTCCTTCAATACTGGACATGGTGTGAAATAAATCAAGAGAGTTTTTGGTGAAGAAATGAAGGGCAAAAGACTTCTAATGCGCTAGAAGACATGAAGATACCATTTGTTCCCAAAATGGACTACAAATGGTAATGGAGCTAAGGGCTGAAGTAAGGCTTTCCCACATGAAAAACACGACATCTAAGTTTCATTTAGGATCCAAGAGAAGTGTTAGATTAGGCTGGAGCACAAGAACAACATGTTAGAAGATTGAAGACCCAAAGGTGTTAAATTAAGCCTTTTTGGTGGTTTAGTTAATGAAGAGGAAGGATAATGGAAACATGCCATCCACGAAATCAAACATGTATTGGCTCTTCTAAAGCACATGGAGGTCTAGGAAACCTGAGGGAACATGCCTAAGTCCTAGAGTTGGTATGTGTTCTCCTTTAAAGCCATTTTGAAGCTAAAAAGTGGTGTGTTGGAAAAATGACTTTGGGAGCAATTTTGGAGCTGATATTTCGCAAACTGAATGAGGGAAGAAAGGTGGTATTTCTTCCAGAAGATGGGACGTAAAAGAGTTCATTCAATGTATTTGCATGCATGCAAGATTTTGGAGCATAAACTGAAGACATGTGTCCACCCATGAAGATTGTGTTCACACTATATTCTCTGGATATAAATAGGACCCTTATGTCTCATTTGTAAAGGTTTAAGCATCCATGAACTCCCTCTCTCAGACGATCTTGTGGTTGCTTCTTGAGAGAGAAAATGAACAAAACCGATAAATTTTTATTAAGTGAGTGAGGTGAGTGTGGAAGCTTTTTTCGTGTGATATCCTTAGTCTAGGAGGTGTTGTGGTGTTCTAGGAGAGGTGGTAAGACCTTTAATTCATGGTTTAGAGGTTTCATTTCTCTTTTAGCTTTTAGCCTCTTTTTGATCGGTTTTGGTGTAACCCTTAGGTCTTGATCTTTTGGAGCTGCTTTCTGGTTTGTGAAGACCTAGGTGGGTTTCCTGTGTGTGTGTGTGTGTGTTGAGTGTGCTTAACCGTGTGTGGTTGCAGGTGAATAGCTTAGACCAAGGTGGGTTTTGAAGCTAAACCGCTTTGCGGTTTGTGTGTATGAGTGTGAGGAGTTAGTAAACCCCATGCATGTGTGTTTTGATGTGTTTAAAGCATTGTGAGTTAGGTTGCTAGATTGTGTGCTAGAACCGTGAGCGAGGTTGTTAGTATGTGTATGCATGAGGTGGTTATCATCTAGATATTGTTGAATTGGTGGTGCATAGTGAGTTGCATGATTATCTCGATGTTATTATGCATGCGTTGAACCGCAAGAGGTTTCGAGTGTCTCTCTCTTGTCGGGTGTGTTAATAATATAGCTTGCGATGTGTTGTTAAAGTGATAGATTACATGCATGCATTGTAGCATTGTGTAGTTTGCATATGTTGTGTTGTTGGACGCATGGGATGTGAGTGAGACTCTCCCATGGCGTTTCATATGCATTTGAGTGTGTGTGTGCATTGCATGGCATGTAGTCATATATTGTGAATAGACCATGGTGGGTATAGTTTGTGTATGTATAGAGATTTGAGTGTTACTCTCTCTTTTGGCATGGCAAGTGGCCGTGTATTAAGTTAGACCAGGTTGGGTTTAGCTTGTAGTTGTGTAGAGATTTGAGTGTTACTCTCTCTACTAGCATGACAGGTGGTCATGTGTTGTACTTAGACCGCGGTGGGTCTATGTGGTACTTAGACCGCGGTGGGTCTATTTATCTATTTTGTTTGGGGAGCATAGAGATGGGAGTGTTACTCTCTCTATTGTCGGGTTTAGTTTAGTGAGTCACTCGCTTAGGTTGTTTAGTGTGTCTAGACCACGTGTGCATAGAGGTTTGAGGTCGAGCTCCCTCATGCTTATGTGTGTGTAGCCGGGTCTAGACTAGCATTTAGTCTAGGATGCAATGCGTGTTGGTTAGAGGCGGAGGTCCCTCACGCTAGTGTTTGAGTTGCATCTAGATTAGGTTGCACGAACCCTGGAGTGAGATTGGGGGTGTACCTGATTCTCCAGTGGTGGAGTTAGCCGCCCCTCCATGGCTTGTCAATTTAAGTGGGTCACATCCATGGACGAAGCGCTGCGGGACGCTGCAGCCCGGGTGAGATTGGGAGTGAACCAATTCCCGGTGTTTCCAATCATGTGACTAGGGTGTTTATGGTCGGGTGTGTGGGAGGGGGCAGGCTTTTCCAATGAGTGAAAGGCCTTTGTGTTTTATTTTTGAGAGTTGTGTCTAGGCGTTGAGTCTAGGATTAGACGGGTGTGTCTTGTGTGTTGTCTCGGGGAGGAGACTTGGGGTGTAGCCTTGGTGCATTGTAGTTGCATGGTTACATCTTTGGTGCATTATAGTTGCACGTTTATTTGATTGCATTGCATTGCATTGTTGCTCTTTTGTATGGGACATTAGACTGACGGATGATTTTCTTTTGTTGTGGTTTGGGAGCCCGCTGAGTAATTGTATGAATTACTCACTCCCCCTTTGCATTGCAGGTAACCTTAGAGGGTCGGGCGTTTGCATGGTCGGAGGACGGTGCCAGGCGTAGATTTCCGTTGTTGTTTACAAGGAGCAAGGATGTTGTTGTTTTCAGTTGTTTTGTTTTTCATAGGTACCCTTTGACTCGTATTTTCTTTTGCTTTTGCTTCTGTACTTTGAGGACTTAAGTCGAGTTCCCAAACTTTATAAAATAAATAAAAGTATATTTGTTTATTAAAATCCCCGTTGTAACACTGATATTGAGTTTTTTCCGAACTTACACAACTCTTGACCGAGGTACGGGTTGGCCGACCTTAGGCCGAGGTCGAGAGGGGCGGATTCTGTGATCGGCTGGTTGAGACTTTGGATTTGTTTTGAAGTCTTGGTCGGATCGGTTGCGGTTCTCGCCACCCTTGTAACGCTTCCGGGGTCGTTCTGGGTTAGTCCGGCCTAGGACGGACCGGGGGTGTTACAAATGGTGGTATCAGAGCATGGTTATACGATCATGCTTTCGTTCACGGGTTTTCAAAATATTTTATCGAGTCAAAAGGAGTCGCAAACAACATCACTAGGGAACTGGCACGTCCTCTGTTTAGGACTAGGTATGTTAGTGTAGTCCTTGGGAAATTAGGATCTTACCCTTATTTTGCGTTGTAGTTTCTGGTATTAGCGGACGACAGGGTGGAGGTAGGCCGAGGATGAGGAATGTGGTACGGTTACGAAGAGTTGGGCAAGCGTCAGAAGCAGCCGGGTATGATGGGTCATGTGAATCGAGCTCATCCAGCGAATCAGAGTCTGATTCCAACTTCGAAGAAGAAAATGTGGTCGAGAGCACCGAAAGTTCGCATGAAACTGGGTCATCCGAGTTTGAGGAAGCTGAGGTATTGGAACAGATTGAGGAGGAATCTGATCATTTGGAGGATATGAGCATTTCATTTGGCATGGAGGCCATACTACAAGCATCATCTGGCTCATTCAACTTTCAGTATGGCTATGGCAACGAGCTGTGTGAAGCGATGGAGATCAGCTCATCCGATGTGGAGATCAGCTCATCCGATATGGAGATCATTGAACCACCACCACCAGAGATCATTGACATATCATCGGACAGCACCGTGACAGCAAGCGTGGTGAACATCAGTTCTCGGGAGTCTAGTTTGTGGATCCCGATGCCATATTGGAGTCCAACCTTTTCACTTGGATCCCTAGACTTTACCATGGAGAGTATTGGGCAGAACTCAGATTCATACTATGAGTACTACTACTCGCCATTGCCATCGGAGTCACCACCAGTCAACCAAGAAGTTGGACCCGAAGCAAGAGAGGTGAACATGGGAGTTCAGCAAGAGATTGGAGGAGAAGCTCAGATGATGGGAGGTACTCAGATTGGAATGATCAGAGCGAGTGGAGAACCGTCACATAATGCTTTGCCAATGCATGCCTCAAACGATGCCCCAATACCGGAAGATTGTGTCATGTGTGGGATGGATGATCACCGCGGTCAAGAATGTAGGAGAATCAGGAGTCAGCCGGACTTGAGCTACTTTGCGATATGCACGCTGTGTACAGGAAGTGGACACCTTGCTTTGGATTGCCCAAGGTCCAACGTAACCAGAGCCGTACCCGTCTCCGTCGTCCCTCCATCCAGCCTTGCTCGATCAGCTTCATCTGCAACGAGAGGATCAAACCATAGAAACCGTAACCTTTTTAGGAATCCTCGTCGTTGAGTTCGTTGGAGCTGAGGAAAGTGGGTTCTGATCCTTCTCTTTGCATGTGTGATTGCATTGAGTAGTTGCATTGCATTTGTGTTGTTGCATTGCATTGAGTAGTTGCATTGCATTTGTGTTGTTGCATGCTCTAGAGGTGCTAAGTGCATGTAGTCTAGATGATGTGTGTGTGTTGCATTAAGGTTTGAGGCTGAGCTCCCTCATGCTTACTTTGAGTTGTGTGCATCTAGACTGGAAATTATAATATTGTATTGTTTAGTTGCAATTACTAGGTTGTTTTATTATCATTGCATTGTGGTGTTGTGTGTGCAACCTTGTTGTGTTGTGGACTGTGTGTCCGGGTTGCAAGTGTAGTCTAGAGTGTGTAGACCTTGCTATGGTGTGGTAGTGAACTTCGCTTTAGAGATTTTTGTTGAGATTAGAATGTGTGAACCCTAGAGTTTAGGTAACCGACCCTTATTTATAACCATTGATGTGTTGTGAATGAGTGTGGTGTCGGAAGGACACAAACCATGTCATGGATATTCGAAAGAACTTGTGTGTGCAACTGGAACGAGAGGCGACTTTGGTGAAGACCAGCAGCGAGTGTGTTCGGGTCCAGAGTCGTCAGTATGAGGGTTAAGAGTCATCAGAGGTGTGCGGACACGGAACGATTGATCGGGTGGATCAAGAATTAGAGACAGCATTGATGGAAGTTAGTGAAGCATGGCAAAATCTCCGAGTGATCAATGTGTGCTCATCCAAAGCATGTTGTGGAGAACCCGGGTGAATGGTGATATTTGAATCTGAAGAATTCAAGGAGCATTGGAGGCATCAGTGGGTGCAAATGGTGGAGTTGCCAGTGATGGTAATGCGGAAGGTAAGAAGACCTGAGCATATTCAAGGAAATCGTATGTGGAGGTACCATGGAAAGGTATGAAGTGCTTAAGGCATATGGTGGTATCCCAGAGAAATACGGGATCAGACTGAAGATGAGTGCCCAAGGATCTAGTGAAGATTTGGAGTTGTACTCATAGTACAGACCAAGTTGATCCCAAGGAGGGGAAACATTTCATGAAATTCAAAGAAGCTTGGTGAAGCAGAAGAGAGAGCAACGAAAAGGAAAAAGCCAAGATCAAAGAAAAAAGTACCGGCGAATGAAGACATTTGCGAAGTAAAAAGCAAATGGTGGTAGCAGTGCTAAATGATGAAGGTGGATACCGACATCTTCAGCAACTACAGATGGTGGCAGAAGTACCAAATGGTGGCAGAAGTACCAAATGGTGGCAGAAGAAGTTTAGTAACAGATGATGATGTCGAGATTGAGAGAAAGAGCAAATGGTGAAGTCAAATGGTGGTATCCATAGTAAGAGGCTAGAAATAGATGGCGACATCAACCACAAGAGATCAAGGACCAGATCAAGAAAGACACGTGAAACAAGTAAACCGAAAGTATGCAAGAAAGAATCAAAGAAGAAGAAGAAGAGGAAGATATGGTAGAAGACGAAGTCAAGAAGCAGTTAGGAACAAGCTGAAGAAAATTCAAAAGGTGGTAGTAGAAGCTGGTAGTGCCTTGTGAATTCGGAGACGAATTCATTTAAGGAGGGGAGAATGTGATGACCCTGTTCTAGGGATAGAAAGTCAACTAAAGTCAACGGACGTGGATCAAGCCAACCAAGTGTGGTCAAGATATAAGAAGACATGGATAGAGGTTCGGTCGAAGCATCTTGAAGAATGGTCGAGTCAGAATGGAGTCTGGCCGAGACAAATGGGAGATGGTCGATAGAATATCTAGGGATGGTCTAGATGGACGCTTAGCATCGCGTGGGAGCCAAAGAAGACTATTTTGATTCCAGGAGCATGTAGATTAATCTAGGATCAACCTAGAAGCCACATTTAGGTGTTTGAAGACATTCAAGGGAGTTTGGTCAAGGCAAAATCAGGAAAGTACCAAGATGGTCCTGAAGAAGGCATTTTTGGCCAATATGGTCAAAATGAG
Organism: Sinapis alba; assembly: GCA_012274485.2. Taxonomy (NCBI): domain Eukaryota; kingdom Viridiplantae; phylum Streptophyta; class Magnoliopsida; order Brassicales; family Brassicaceae; genus Sinapis; species Sinapis alba. The sequence continues at coordinate 263,898 of MU105719.1, read as the reverse complement.
CTACCCAAGAGCTAAGGAAGCCAAATCAAGATGTGCAAACATGTTCAAGGAGCTTAGAAGATCATTTTGTGCAATCCCTCAACTTTTAGAAGTGGTCAACCCTAAAGTCAAAGTCAACAAAAGTCCAAGGAGAGAGAAAGTACCATATTGGTCCACATAAGCTATCCGAGCATCCAGTAGGAGTGTGCCACCTGTAGGAGAACAAATTCCTTCAATACTGGACATGGTGTGGAATAAATCAAGAGAGTTTTTGGTGAAGAAATAAAGGGCAAAAGACTTCTAATGAGCTAGAAGACATGAAGATACCATTTGTTCCCAAAATGGACTACAAATGGTAATGGAGCTAAGGGCTGAAGTAAGGCTTTCCCACATGAAAACCATGACATCTAAGCTTCATTTAGGACCCAAGAGAAGTGTTGGATTGGGCTGGAGCACAAGGATAACATGCTAGAAGATTGAAGACCCAAAGGTGTTAAATTAAGCCTTTTTGGTGGTTTAGTTAATAAAGAGGAAGGATAATGGAAACATGTCATCCACGAAATCAAACATGCATTGGCTATTCTACAGCACACGGAGGTCTAGGAAACCTGAGGTAACAAGCCTAAGTCCTAGAGTTGGTATGTATTCTCCTTTGAAGCCATTTTGAAGCTAAAAAGTGGTGTGTTGGCAAAATGACTTCGGGAGCAAGTTTGGAGCTGATATTTTGCACACTGAATTAGGGAAGGAAGGTGGTATTTCTTACATAAGATGGAACGTAAAGGAGTTGATTCAATGTATGCATGCAAGATTTTGGAGCATAAAATAAAGACATGTGTCCACCCATAAAGATTATGTTCACACTCCATTCTCTGGCTATAAATAGTACCCTTACATCTAATTTGTAAAGGTTTAAGCATCCCTGAATCCTCTCTTTCAGACAATCTTGTGGTTGCTTCTTGAGAGAGAAAGTGACCAAAACAGATAAATTTTTATTAAGTGAGTGAGGTGAGTGTGGAGGCTTTTTGCGTGTGATATCCTTAGTCTAGGAGGTGTTGTGGTGTGCTAGGAAAGGTGGTAAGACCTTTAATTCATGGTTTAGAGGTTTCATTTCTCTTTTAGCTTTTAGCCTCTTTTTGATCGGTTTTGGTGTAACCCTTAGGTCTTGAGCTTTTGGAGCTGCTTTCCGGTTTTTGAAGACCTAGGTGGGTTTCCTGTCTGTGTGTGTGTGTTGAGTGTGCTTAACCGTGTGTTTTTCAGGTGAATAGCTTAGACCAAGGCGGGTTTTGAAGCTAAACCGCTTTGCGGTTTGTGTGTGTGAGTGTGGAGAGTTGGTAAACCCCATGCATGTGTGTTTTGATGTGTTTAAAGCATGTGAGTTAGGTTGCTAGATTATGTGCTAGAACCGTGAGCTAGGTTGTTAGTATGTGTATGCATGAGGTGGTTCTCATCTAGATATTGTTGAATTGGTGGTGCATAGTGAGTTGCATAATTATCTAGATGTTATTATGCATGCGTTGAACCGCAAGAGGTTGCGAGTGTCTCTCTCTTGTCGGGTGTGTTAATAATATAGCTTGCGATGTGTTGTTAAAGTGATAGATTACATGCATGTATTGTAGCATTGTGTAGTTTGCATATGTTGTGTTGTTGGACGCATGGGATGTGAGTGAGACTCTCCCATGGCGTTTCATATGCATTTGAGTGTGTGTGTGCATTGCATGGCATGTAGTCATATATTGTGAATAGACCATGGTGGGTCTAGTTTGTGTATGTATAGAGATTTGAGTGTTACTCACTCTTTTGGCATGGCAGGTGGCCGTGTATTAAGTTAGACCAGGTTGGGTTTAGCTTGTAGTTGTGTAGAGATTTGAGTGTTACTCTCTCTACTAGCATGACAGGTGGTCATGTGTTGTACTTAGACCGCGGTGGGTCTATGTGGTACTTAGACCACGGTGGGTCTATTTATCTATTTTGTTTGGGGAGCATAGAGATGGGAGTGTTACTCTCTCTATTGTCGGGTTAAGTTTAGTGAGTCACTCGCTTAGGTTGTTTAGTGTGTCTAGACCGCGTGTGCATGGAGGTTTGAGGCCGAGCTCCCTCATGCTTATGTGTGTGTAGTCAGGTCTAGACTAGTGTGTGAGAGCGAGTGAGTGTGAGGTGCATTTAGTCTAGGATGCAATGCATGTTGGTTAGAGGCGGAGCTCCCTCACGCTAGTGTTTGATTTGCATCTAAATTAGGTTGCACAGACCCTGGAGTGAGATTGGGGGTGTATCTGATTCTCCAGTGGTGGAGTTAGCCGCCCCTCCATGGCTTGTCAATTTAAGTGGGTCGCGCCCATGGACGAAGCGCTGCGGGACACTGCGGCCCGGGTGAGATTGGGAGTGAACCAATTCCCGGTGTTTCCGATCATGTGACTAGGGTGTTTATGGTCAGGTGTGTGGGAGGGGGCATGGGTCTCCAATGAGTGAAAGGCCTTTGTGTTTTATTTTTGAGAGTTGTGTCTAGGCGTCGAGTCTAGGATTAGTCGGGTGTGTCTTGTGTGTTGTCTCGGGGAGGAGACTTGGGGTGTAGCCTTGGTGCATTGTAGTTGCATGGTTACATCTTTGGTGCATTGTAGTTGCACGTTTATTTGATTGCATTGCATTGCATTGTTGCTCTTTTGTGTGGGGCATTGGACTGGGGGATGATTTTATTTTGTTGTGGTTTGGGAGCCCGCTGAGTAATTTTATGAATTACTCACTCCCCCTTTGCATTGCAGGTAACCTTAGAGGGTCGGGCGTTTGCAGGGTCGGAGGACGGTACCAGGCGTAGATTTCCGTTGTTGTTTGCAAGGAGCAAGGATGTTGCTGTTTTCAGTTGTTTTGTTTTTCATGGGTACCCTTTGACTCGTATTTTCTTTTGCTTTTGCTTCCGTACTCTGAGGACTTAGGTCGAGTTCCCAAACTTTATAAAATAAATAAAAGTATGTTTGTTTATTAAAATCTCTATTGTAACGCTGATATTGAGTTTTGTCCGAACTTACACAACTCTTGCCGAGGTACGGGTTAGCCGACCTTAGGCCGAGGTCGAGAGGGGCGGGTTCTGTGATCGACTGGTCGAGACTTTGGATTTGTTTTGAAGTCTTGGTCGGATCGGTTGCGGTTCTCGCCACCCTTGTAACGCTTCCAGGGTTATTCCGGGTTAGTCCGGCCTAGGACGGACCGAGGGGTGTTACAGTCAAGGCCTGGTCTTTGGCTGAAACCCTTAGCGATTTTTCTTGCTTTATATCTTTGGGCAAAGCCATCAGCATTTTGTTTGAATGTGAATATCCAGCGACATCCAGCAATGTTGCGAACCACTGCAGAGGAGACTAAATACCATGTTATATTTTCTAGCTGAGCAATGATTTCTTCTGCCATTGCTTCTCTCCAGCGGGGATCCTTGAGAGATTCTGCTACAGACTTTGGTATGAGGTCTAAGTGAGGTTTGACTGTGGCAGAGAGATTGAGTTTGTTGATTGGTTTCCTTGTTCTGGTTGAAGCATTAGCTGGAAGTAATTGTTGTGGTGCTGGTGGAGCTGCTAAAGTTGTTGTTGTTGTGGTAGAAGCTGAGGAGTTTGATGTTGTGGCCGGCAGTGGAGCAACATTAGCAACATTTGGTTTCCCAAGGAGAACCAAATCAGCAGTTTTGGTTTTGATCGATCATAGATACTCAGTGATGGAACTTGTATCTTTAACACTCGTTATGATCTGATGTTTTAGCTAAAGTATGTGTCTTTTGGTGGGCTTCCCGAAAGTTGTAGCCAAAATACTCTACACATCGAGAGTGGTTGTTGCCATCGTACCAGAGGCTGGATTGGTAAGGAGATAGATCCGATAATGTTACTATAGAGGAGTCGATCTTCTCTGCGCCATGGAGCAAAAGCAAGGTTTGTTGTTGTCTGTCCATCGACGGTAATTGTAGGCACATGGATCTCAGTTGATTCATCGACGAATTCTTGAAGTTCTATCCTTCAAGTAAAGCTTTGATTTGTCGGCTCTACATGATGTAATTGAGATTAGAAAGTTTGGTGATGTTGGACATATTGATCGAGAACAAAGTGGTAGCCGGATCTCTAGCATTGTAGACATAGGTTGGTTCACTAAAACATACATGATGAGAAGTGGAGAAAAACATAGAAGAAGAGTAAGAACCAAAAAAAACAAAGCAGAAAAAAGAGAAAATATATTTATTTTACTGTTCTGATACCATATTAGGTTTAAAAATTGTACATCTTATTGATTTAGCATAGCTCAAAATATATAAAGAATATCAAGGTTATAATTAAGGAAATTAGAATATATACATTATTAAATAGAAATTAAGAATATTAGTGATTTATATAATTCCTATATTTAACAATTAATTGGAGTTTTCTGTCTGATTAGTTGAGAAATACCAGCTATTTTAGCATTCATTATTTTCTATAATCTTTAAGTTTATCAATAATATTTATATTTATCTTTAAAATTATAAATAAAACAATAAATTTTGACTGTAAGAGACATGTTTATTACTCCCTCTGTTTCATAATAAGTGTCATTTTAGATTTGTGCACACGGATTAAGAAAATATTTAATTTTTTATATTTTCTATATAAAAACATCATTTCCCATACACCTAACTATATTTCAATCAATAGAAAATTAAACTGGAAAATAAAATTCTTAAATTTTGTATTGAAATACGAAAACGACACTTATTTCGTAACAAAATTTTTCTCTAAAACGATAGTCTTTGTGAAACGGAGGGAGTACAATCTGAGTTTTTAAACTTATAGAAATATCATTTTCTCTTTTTCTTATTTAAATGTTTATAGTTACAGTAAAAATCAAAATAAAGTCTACAAAAATATTTTTTATGGTTACATTAAAACCAATCATTTAATTTATTTTGTTGAAAAAGTAATTTCCATTAAATATATATATATATGTGTATTCTATAATGTATTATGTAAGTGATTTTCAATTACTTTACGTTCCTTTCCAAAAAGTAATAAATACTGACTTAAGCTTTCGAAAGTCAATGCCTGGTATGAATTTTACACCCAAATTCTAATTCTTTGTTTTTGATATTATTTTTAATAGGATAATTCTGTCAAATAGTTTTTTTAAAATTTTTGTCACAAAAATAATGTTTAAAAAATGACCAAACATTTTATTATTTTTTTATTTTGAAAATTTTGATGTATATTTTTTATTTTTTAAAATTTAAAACCTTAACCCCAAAACTTCACCACTTAACTTTAAACTTTAAATTTAGATTAGTTAATCCTAGATGTATAAATGTATATTTACCTCTTTAATAAAATATTTTGGTTATTTTTTATTTTGAGGGATATTTTTGTGACAATTTTAAAGTATTTCTCTTTTTAATATACTTCCTCTATTTTTATATTAGATGATGTTTTACTACATATATTAAAATTTTATTTTTTCTCAAAATTAACATTAAAATATAATTGTTTAGTTATAAATATAAATATTAAAATGTAATTAATTACACAATTTTTAATAAATGTAAATTTACTTAGATATGTGAAAACATCATCTATTATGGAAAATCAAAAATTACAGAAAACATCAAGTATATTAAAATACCTGAAGTATAAATTTGTATATTGTTAAGAAAGATATTTGCATTTGTGAGCGACTCAATCATATCATGTAAGGCTTTTTGGTGTTTATAACAACATCACTCTAGTTTGTAGTAGTTTATATTTTTCAATTTAATTACTTAATCCACAAACCTGCTATTTATAAAATAATATGTATAGTCAAGAGATGCGGAAAAGAAAAGATCATGTATCGACTAGATGGAACCTTAGTAAATGAAGATTGGAATTTACTATTATCATGTTCTTATATATAATAATATTTAGGAACAATTGGTTCTGGTCACATACCAATGGTGAGAGGATAAAGTTCCCAAACGGAGGAATCAGTTTTTGTTTGATAAAAAGATGAATTGGACATAATGGGCTACTGGAATCCATCGGGAGTGGCTGGATTGAATCAAGAGAAAGTAATACAGGGGATTTTGTTATGAAACTTAACAATTGTCATCATAAAATTGCCTGATGGAGAAAGAACAATCCACAATATGGAAAGGAGAAGATCAATGAGCTCCAAAAAACTCTAGAAAAAGTATAATCGGATGATAGTAAAACTCAAGAGGAATAGTAGAAATTTTGAAGAAATTAATGGATTCTTATAAGGACGAGGAGGATTATTGGCAATAGAAGAATCAAAATATGTGATATATATCAAGAGACTTAAACACAAAGTTGTATCATGTGTTAACGAAACAATGTCGAGCTCGGAACATGATTGTAGGTTTACACAATGGAGATGGATATTGGATAACAGAGGATAAAGGAGTAGAAAAAGTGGCAGTGAATTATTTTGATGAGTTATTTAGTATCACATCTTTGTCAGAGTTCGACGGTTTTATGGATAAGATTCAACCGACCATCATTCATCAGATGAATAAAAGGCTGATCAAGAGGGCGATATAAGAGGAAGTAAGGCAAGCACTGTTTATGATACACCCGGAAAAATCTTCTGGTCTGGATAGAATGACATCACTTTTCTTTCAATATAATTGGCCTATTATTAAGAAGGATTTGCTTAATTTGATAAATGATTTTTTTGCTCAATGAGAAAATGGATACAAGCTTAAACATCACAAACATCTGTCTGATCTCAAAAACAGAGAAACCTACAAGAATGATTGAGCTGTGACCGATAAGCCTTTGTAATGTAGAATACAAGATTATATCTAAGGTTTTATGCCAAAGATTGAAGGGATGTCTACCATCACTTATTTCAGAAACACGATCAGCTTTTGTGGCAGGGAGATTGATTACATACAATATCCTTGTTGCTCAGGAAATATTTCAAGATTTAAGGACTAACAAATCATGCCAAAATAAATTCATGGCAATCAAGACGAATAGGAGTAAAGCGTATGATAGGGTGAAGTGAGATTTTATCAAGACGTTACTTCACAAGATGGGGTTTGATCTTCACTGGATTCAGCTAATGATGGAATGTATATCTTAGGTACAGTATTGGGTACTATTGAATGGACACCCAAGAAGGCACATAATCCCACAAAGAGATTTGCGTCAGTGTTATCCACTTTCTCTGTACTTATTCATCATGTGTACGGATGCCCTAATTGTAAATATTAAAAAGGCTGAGAGACAGAAGCAATTGACAAGAATGAAGGTTGCAAGGGCATGTATATCAATATTGTATCTGCTTTTCGTAGATGACAACCTCTTTTTTGTAAGGCACAAAAAGAGGAGTGTCATACCATTTTGAGGATCTTGAAGGAGTACGACGCAATGTCTGATCAACTGATAAATTTTTAGAAACTTTATATTCAATTCGGTTTTAAGATATAGTAATTGATTTGGCAGGAACTCTGAAATATCTTAGGAATACAAAACATAGGAGGAATGTGATCTTATCTTGGAATGCCGGAGATTTTGGGTGGATCAAAGACCCAAGTTTTTGGTTTTGTACAAAACCGTTTGAATGACAAGGTTAATGGTTGGACGTTCAAGTTTTTACAAAGGGAGGAAAGGAAGTAATCATTAAGTCAATGGTTACTGCTTTACTAAACTATGTAATGTCTTCTTTTCGGTTACCTAAAGCTATAACAGAAAAATTGACAAGTACGTTGGCACAATTTTGGTAGGGTTCAGGAGGAAACTCAAGAGGAATGCATTAGAAATCATGGGACAAACTATGTCGTCATAACGATGAAGATGGATTGGGGTTTCAAGATCTTCCAGACTTTAATACATCAATGTTGGGAAAACAGTTTTGACGCCTAATTGAAAAACCAAATTTATTATTCTCTCACGTCTTCAGAAGACGGTATTTCGTGAGTGCATCACCCCTGAAACTGATTAGATCATACTCCCCGTCATATGGATGGCACATTATTGTCTCCGCTAGATCTCTGGTTAGCAAATGACTCATCAAAAGGGTGGAAACATGTTTATCTATTTCGGTATGAAATGACCATTGGCTTACAACCAATCACTTGAGACCAGCAAACAATAATCAACTTATTCATAACCCTAATCTTACAGTGGATTCGCTCATCAACACAACACCACGTACATGGAACTTACCAGTCATTCGGGATTCGGTGGACCCAATGGATGCAAATATTATAGAGAGAATACCTTTGAGCATACTCATATGGTCGATAAAGATGGATGTCATTTCACTAATAATGAGAAATACACGGTGAAGTATGGTTATCACGTGAAAAGAGTATACCCATACATGGAAGAATCAATACCAATATACAGACCCTCTGTCACCCCTTTAAAGTCTTATTCTTGGAAATAAGATGTCCACCAAAGATAAAGCATTTCTTATGGCTAATAGTTTCAGGTTGTATACCGGTAAAGAAAACTATGCGAGCAAAAGGGTTACAAGGCGATATTCAGTGTGGAAGATGTGGAGCTAGTGAGAAATTAATTTGCCATGTTTTGTTTGAATGCCCACCTGCGGTTCAGGTTTGGGCTCTCTCAAAGATCCATTGCAGCAATATATTTTCCCTTCTTCATCGCTTTTTACGCATATTGATCATCTATATTGAAGAGTGTCTCCACACTTGTAGGATTATCAGTTCGCTTGGATTCTATGCTATATTTGGAAAGGACGAAACAACAAGGTTTTTAAAAACATAGATACTGACCTTAGAGATACTCTTAAGTTGGCAGAAACTGAATCATTACTTTGGACAGAACCTCAGGCATCACTCACTCAGAGGGTCACCCAAACTAGTGAGTTGGAAGTGACATGTTTACCTTCCATCCCAGGTCGATGGTATTTTACCAATGGATCATGGAAAGCGCATGAAATTTATTCAGGACAAAGATGATATAATACGCTATAAGACTTTGATGGTCTGATTGGGGCAAGGAATACGAGAGCCATCCTCTCACTATAACACTCGAAAATAGAAGCTCTCATTTGGGCGATGAAATGTATAAGGAATCTACGTCAGTTTCACATCACATTTGCAATGGATTGTTCTTAATTAGTGAATTTCAACACCAGAAGAATGACTTGTCTTTGCAAGTTATGTGGAGGACATTAAGCTCCTAAGGAGAAGTTTTAACTACTCAGAGATAATTAATATATCTCGAACATATAATTTAAAGACTGATATTTGTCCACGCAGTGCAAGGAAGCAATCATCTTTTGTCGTTCATATGGATACATAGTTATCAATTTGGTTTGCAGAGTCTTAGTTGAGTCTATTTAAGTTGATGACAAAAAAAAATATGTGTAACCAGTGCTATACGTTTAGTGATTCTTGAGTTTAACCATCCAATGATACTATAACACAAACTCTAAAAATATATACAATTTTATGCTTTATTGCATTACATGACCATACTTAAACACATGTTCAAAGTTTCTAATAGAAAAAAAGATGGACATGATTGCGAGCATTTAAACTTTATAAATAACTGGATTTGAGTTTGTGTCACGTATATTTTAGAAAATTTGGAATTTATTTTTTTCTGGGTTATTTGATATTTGATATATCATTTAATAATTGAGTATGAGTTTATTTTATATTTTTTTATGGGTTATAATCTCACTTTAAAATTACATATAGAGACACTTCTTGCACTACACATGCTTTACCTATACAAATTATCTTTCCTATCCCCAATTAAGACACAACTACATATTTCTAAGTCTTTCTAACCAAACATAACTGTCTACATAACAAGACAAAAAATAAGTAATTACAAATATACAAAAAGTTTTTTTTATCTCTTATCCTTACTTTCAATTTTCAAAATCACTTTCCCCAATTCTCTGATCCTATTTCCCTCCAGTTGAAGAATATGAAGAATTCAAAGGCGATGTAGCTTGTTTGATTTTACAATTATAACTCAATTTGTCCTCTCGTTTAAGCTTTTCAATCTTTGTTTATGTTTTCTCTTTCTATATCACCTTGTGTCGAACCACAAATCAAAGAAACATAAAAAAGAAGCTTTTTAGTCAATTTACTCCACACGAAAACGACAACGAAGATGTGTGTTTAGTCCATTTGTACTCTCTTTTATCTTTCAAGGATAATAGATTTCAACATCTCAAACAGCAGCCCAGGTGAAAAATCTAATCTTGGATCCTCCTTCTAAATATAAGAACCATTTAAGAGGATCCTCGTCTCCCCATAAGATTGTTTGCAATTAACAGATTCAAGCGTCTGAACATCTACTCATCTCCTGATATTCTCCCGTTCATTCACCATATTTTCCGGGATACTCCAGAGTTTGAAATCATTTGAGAGTCTTGTTTTGGAAAACTTTTTGACATGCATTCACGTCAATGCCTGGTATTGGGTAAGCTTATTCACGCTTTTCTCACTCGTCAGCTTCTATGCCAACCCAAACACACTCTCTGGTCTATTTTTGGTGGGAATCTCCTCTAATAGGGTCTCGAAGAACTTCGCACAGTAACCAGTCTACCTTGTGGCTCTTTTCTGGTTGGTTATCACCCGTCACCGTAAAGAAATTGAAGCTAGTAAGGACAGAGTCTGAAAGAAACTAATTGGTAAGAATAAGCTTATCACGGTTGCTGAACTATGTGGGAGGCTAGAGACAAAAAATAATATGTTTGAGTGGAAGAAGATACGATTTGCATTGATATCATCATTGACGATGTTCTTATTGTCCACAAACAAGTACCACGTCCTAGTCCTAGATATGTTGGGATGGTTGAAGATCTCCCAAAAAAATTTGGGTTTCTTTGGGGCAAAGAGCCTTTCCTAAAAACTATATCCTACATGAAACCACCAAAACTAGCTTGCTCCTATAAATATGATGATCATGTGGGGACATTGGTTCGTCAGCTCAAGCAGGGTACTTTCAGATTTCAAGGGTTCCCATTGTCACTTCAGTTGGTGGCTTTCTGTGCTATTCCTGAGTTGTTGTTTTATATCTCTGCTCCATTTGACCAGCTTTCACTCATGGACCTCGATGACAGCCATCTACCACCACACCCTTCCATCAACCTCATAGACATCCTTTGTGTGGAATCCAACCTTAATGTAAGTCTTTTACAAAAATTGTTGGTGTTTGTATCTAAAACACTCTTTTTTACACGTTGTTCTTGTCTTAGCTTTTCATCATATAAATTATACCAATCAAAAGCTAACCACATCTAGAACGGGGAGTGTGGCCAAATGATCCCAATACAGATATTTTCCTATATATGAAATAATTAATAGCGGATCATCAACTTTTTAACAATGACCAGGTGGAAACACATCAAAGCGTTACTTTCTGAAACCAAAAGTTGGGGTCAAACAAAATAACAAGATGTAGTCTTGTAATTTAAAAATCACTCAAACCCAAACAGGTTAAGAAGAAATAGCCATCTACTAGAATACAAAAGCGCATAAGTTCATACTTTACACTTTCAAGGCTAATCACATTCACAAACACCAACTTTCAGAGATGGTTATTGAACTATCTATCCAAGTCACCAACCTTCAAACTCAGATGAAGCTTCTGCACCAGATCATTCCAGGGTAAAAGAAACTCTCTCATGAAAGATAATTTTTAACGCATTGATATTCCGTCACAAGAAGTCCCACATAGCTCATCAAACTTCTCAGCATGAACCCCTCCTTCCTAATACAAACGATGTAACAAACAATCATATGAAATTCACTATATTTCCACAGTCCTAGTTTTATTTTATTTATTTCTTCTATTTTGATGTATGTCCTCCCATGTACACTCCTATCAAATAGATTTTCCATACATTACTATCACCTTCACCGATGTGTTCTTTATATACTCCATTATTTAGGTTATTAAAGCTACGCAGACAGACAATTTATATGAAAGCCAATTATTCTCTATCATCAGTCAATATGCAGCTCAAGGTCACCCCATTTCCATCTACAGCCCTCCTCCACCCCTTGTAACTCCTCCACATAACTCGCCAAATAATATCTCCTTTGTGGAAAATTCTCCTGTTCACAACCCACCTCAGTCACTCACCTCCTTTCTATAATTCACCCAATGTCCATGCTTTTCCTATCCATATATCTAACATCCACATCCCTTCCACCCACATCTCTCTCGTGGCAACATAAGTTTCTAACACAAACAACACATCCACCAACATCCAACCATCAAAAACCCTCTCTCCCACATCAACACCATTCGGCGTGCAACCTACTTCTCAAAGACCATCCCCTGCTGTCTATAATTCAAGTGCTCATCCAAACAGCTCACCTCTCCACGCCTTACTCTTTGATGGTGTGTCCATACACAACTCCATCAGCCCAGCCCAGACCCACCCACTTCCAACCCATCTAAATATGATTCATCAATAGTTCCAGCCTCTCTTCAATGCAAGGGTTTCCTATTGTCACTACAGCCTATAACACCACTTACCTCACCACCAAAAGTAACAATAGTTTATCAGGATTCACCATGCATGCAACCACAATCATTGATTTTATAGCTAAAACTTCCTCTAACTCTCCACATGTACTAGATGATTTTATTGTTTTATCTAAGGTAGTGTGCATCCCTTTTTTCAACCCCTAACTACTGAGCAAAATCTTTACTTTATGTGTGTTTCTACACAGAAACAACAAAGTGACACTAAAGTTGTAGAGCTAAGCGACTTTTCTCCATCAAAACCTACGCAAAGTCATGTTCCGTATGATAAGAAAAACCATATGGCCAAAAAATTCTTTAAGTCTTCATTAATCTTGGTTTTTAACATTATCACTCTACTTCCACACCTCCAATGGGACCTCTTCTATAAAAAAAATTTCAACATCCAAAACGTGTAAGTCATATTTAAATTTACATTAAATCTCATAATTTGTTCATAATGTTATATGCTTGCTAACCTATTAATAATCCAGCTTCCACATCATCCCTTCCATCTTCGACTTTTTCAACAATTTTCTTCTTGAGCTTGCACAACCTAAGAAATGGACAACAACCTACGTAGGTCCATTCTCACATATCTGTGTTTGGCAGCTTTTTACTATTTCACTGTCTTTGCATCTAACTACCACTCATATCTCAGCATATGGAAATCTTGATATACATGCTTGCTGGGAGACAATCCAACCAACTAGCTAGTGAAAATGCAACTTTTACCACATCCTACCTAGCTTTATGTATCCAAGAAAAGTGACAAAAATTTAAAGCTATTAAAAAAAGAATTTTTCCACTTGGACGTACGGCTAATTGGCATAATCATATATCCTGGAAAGAAATGGATGGAAGACATCCACATGGTCTACAAACCCATGATTTGGAACAACATTCACTGGGTGGGTCTAGCCATTAACCTAGACACGGGGTATGTGGAAATCATATATCCTATCTCAACATTGTATGCATATAAGAGGGTTAAGAATTTCATGGAATCTTTGGTCACTACAGTCCCTTACATTGTTAAGAAGGTTGTAATGCATGTGCAAACACAATTCAGTGGACTCAAACCGTTTGTTTGGAGACGCATACCAGATATTTACAACAACACTCCTTCGAGGATCTGTAGACCCGTCATAATGCAGTTTCTTAAGATGCACACCCATGGTGATCTTGTCTCTCACATATCCAGCATCACAGATCAAACAGTTGACAACTTATGCAAGCAATACGCTATGGACATCTACAAGATTATCGTCCTTTCTTCTTACCATCCATAATCAGTGATATATCACTTTTCTGTCTGCCTTTCGTGTAGCATAGACTGTGTGTCCACACCCATGCTTTTTAATTTTGACACAACTTTGCCATACTAAACAAGCATTGTATCCACTTCCACTCGTTATATCTTTAACCACCATATACAAATCAACCAAAATAAACTAAAATGGATTTTAAACACAAAATTGCATAAATTAATTTATTATTTTTTTTCTTTATTTCACCACTCTCCACTTCAACATCGGTTCAAGGTAGTTTCACTTTGTATCCACATTCACGCAATCAAACCTTGTACGCAATCTCACATCTAAGAGTCTGAGTCCACATCCACAATCCCAACTAAAACCATAATAAATTAATTAAAAAAATTGTGAAATTCAAATAGTATATGTATGCAAACCAATGTCAGACTTCAAGGATTTCTCTATTTTTTTGAATTCTCTTATCTTCCCACCCTCCCCCTAAAACAAAGGCGCCCAATTCGATTTAGGATTTTGAATTTAGAGTTTCTCCGACGTCTTAGCTCACCTTAACGCCTCCCCTCAACAACATTCCAATGAGCTCCTCTAGTTTGACATCACGGCCCAATATCCGGAGTACAAGAGTTGGCGTACCAAATAGATTATGGTGCGGGACTAATCTAACCACTTTCGTGGCTCAAACAAAATAAAATTAATATCATTGCTTTTATAACTGTGAATTGGGCGTCCAAGTTTGCTCCGCTTCTAAATCTATCTAACAATTACAACCACTCTTGTTTGTTTGACAACACCATGTTCTTGATTCTTGACAATGTTGATCATTATAGGAAAATAGAACATCACTTGTTCAAATGGATTGACGAGAAAATTGTTTATGAGGTTACCAGGTCGTCGCAAAACATGGTCTACTTGCGGCTCATGTTGAATCATTCAAGGGGTCAATGACCCAGCGTCTCAAAAGACTGGACACATACCTAGAAGACATGCTCCTCGACATGATGAGGAAAGTGAAGGAGAAAACAATGTTAATGGCTGAAACAATAAAAAAATCTATCTCAGAAAACACAACATTGGTGAATGAAGATAGACCAGTGAAACTCAATCACGGAATGGTGGTTTGCAAAGCTCAGTCCCCAATACTCAACATCGTTGTTGCTGTCATTGTATTATGAACTATGACATAGATGTATACTAAGCTCAGCAACTAATGATTTCTCATGTACTCTCTGTAACATCCACTATTTTAAAATGATGCTTTTGTGTTTTACGCTCCTTGTAGGAATGTTATATTCAAAAAAAACTTTCTCAACTTTTATTTTTTGTCTATTTTTTACCCACATCTACTCATGGTTTCATAACCTTACTAAAATCTATCATGGTTCACACCCCCAATCCAAATACATTGTCTCAAAACGATGGTTCCAAACTTCTATCCACATCTATATTTTCCACCCTTCAGATTTCAATACAAAGATGCCATTTTATGAGGTGATTGTTACTTCAATTAATTTGTACAAAACACGAGTTTGCAAAACAACATAGAAACTACACTTAAAAACAAAACAACAATGTCAGCATCACAATTACAAATGTGGTCCAAAAAATAAGAAACAACAATCTTTTGAAGGTTCACTTTAACCATTACAATCTCAAACTTCCAGAAAAAAAAAATACTTTTTCACCTCAAGCAACCCTCTGTATTGGGTTGGTGCAATTTGTGTGATTGTGTCATGCTCCCCTACATCTGCCACATTTGTTAGAAATTAGTTTCTTCTTCGGTGCTTGCAACACCTCACCAATATTATTCTTTTTCAACACTAACATTATCAACACAAATCAAACACAACTCACCGATATCTCTCCCGTGCCTTTATGTCATCAGAGGATACAAAACCATATTACTCACATCTCAACATCTCTTGGATCACCCTATGGGTTGATAATTCCAGCATACGTCTCCTTCCATGTCGATATTGTGTACCAATGACCACAAATAAGGTGTCATATGGCACACCAACACCATCTGCTGCAATCATAGCATGTCCACAAGGTATTTTGATCTCATCAAAATACTTACAACTACATTTCTTATCACCTAGCATTACATGCTCTTTTCCTCCATACTTTCCCATAATTTCACTTCTCCAGCTAGACACAAAATTTATCTTGCTGCCACACACATTTGACATGTTCTTTGTCATCTCTCTGTCCACCTCCACACTCACTAAACCATGGTGTTTCTTTGCTCTCTTTGTTCTCACACTAAACAACCTAGTCATCATCCTCTCTATGAATAAGACCAACTCCATTATAGGACTCATCTACCCTCCAACAATGTCTTGCTGAGTTGCTCAGCAATATTGTTATTAATGATATTATACTTATCACCGGGGAAATTAGCTTTTGACCAATGTGCAACACCAATCTTCTCCAAATATATTCCACAAGCATTGTTTATATCCCTTATCTTTATATACAAATCTTTGAGCTCATGAGGCCTATAGATCATTGCTGAAGCTGTAACCATCTACGCCAAATTCTTACTCGAATACCTAGAATTCATATTCCTACCCAAATGAACTATACAAGCTCCATGCTTAGTTTGAGGATAAATCTTTCTCAGCGCATTAGATATGCACAACACCATATCAAATATAATTGCTAAACTTTGAGTATCTTTCAAAATCTTATCTACCTTCTGTAAAAAACCATGTATACACATCCTTATTCTCACTCTACACAACAACAAATGCAAGTGGGAAAATATGGAAACTAGCATCATTTCCACTTTATGTTAGAAGCATACCCTTGTACTTACCACTAAAGTGTGTCCCATCTATTATTAATACATGCCAGAGCTTCTTAAATCCATTCAGTGAGGCACCAAATGCAAGAACCATATACATAACATTCATCACAGTCATCATCTAGATCTGTTTTCAGATCAGCTATTGTGCTAGGATTAGCAAGATTAACATATACAAACACTCAAGCAGATTTAAGTATAAGTCCTCGTCATAACCACACATACCAAATATGGCTTTTCCTTTTCTCTATGACACTTCATGTAGAATGCGTTTACCCGCAACTCCTCCAACGCTAGTATTTGCAAACCCCTTGCTATCGAGACCTACCGCATGTCTCCAAATTTTGATTTGTATACATCAGTTACAACACGCGACACTGTTTTACTCTTGTACTACATCCTTATCTTTATTGGAAAACTATGATTAAATTGCGCCATCTTGATCTCATAGTAACCACAACCCCTTATTTCATGGGCAGTAATAAACCAATCACACCTTTCATCAGAACACTCCACAACAAAAGAATCCACCTTCATTCTTGTATGCGTGAACTTAACCTGGTTCTCTATAGCATATATGGCTAAAGCAATTTGACAATCCTCTTTAGTTCTAAATACCTTGCCAACTGATATCTTACAATCAGACTCATCCACATCCGTATCAGAAATATCAGTTGCATCATACTCAATATCATCAAAAAGATGTGGAATATCAAATTCCTCGTCATAAACATCCTAAAGCTTCCGTGTAGACGTCCTACCACGAATATCATCTCCTGGAACTGAATGCCCACCTCCCATCCAAGGGTTATAATCGTTTTCTTTCTCAGCCTTTCCATTAGTCTTACCTCCGCTTTCACCACCAACCACCACCATTTGGTCAAAACAGTTGTTTATTGTACACTTACACCTATGTGGAACACTCTATTTTATTAACCCATCCACAATCTCATCCTCATTGAATATAACATTCATAATATTTGAACCGCCATAATCACCATCTAATAAGGGTCTCAAAAACTCTTTGTCATAACTATGTGGTCAACAACCACTCTCTTCTTCAGCCTTTCTACTTCCTCCGCTTAAACTTTCACTTCTGATTTTCTCCTACACTATCGTAACCTTGCGTACAAACTTAACCTCATCCACGTTAATTACCTTTATCTTAGACGCAGCAGTGGACATGTATCCCACCTTAAAATACGCATAACCAAAATCCGCTCTAACTATTTTCTTAGCTGCAGATGAAGCCACAAAACCCATCCCAGAGTCATCCACCACCTTTGTGTCTCTGTTCACAGCCTTTGCCTCGAACCTAGCAAACAAATTCATCTCGCCTTTAACTTTCAAGTGTTTACAAAAGCACCTCATCTCCCCCCCCCATCACTTGCTAGCAGAATCAGAATGGTCCTAATCCCCATAGCAAGCTCGTAGCTCGTAGGTGGTCAGTAATTCAAAGACAAACGATAATGGCCTTCATCAACTTTGAATTCTCATAGGACACTACTTTATAGTTCCTTATAACCAATCCAATCATAAACATAAACCATGCTACCCATCTGATACTTTTCAATGATGAAATTCTACTTATCTCCTTGTCCACAAACCCAGTCCCCACTGATAACCAAGCATTGTT
This sequence comes from Sinapis alba, assembly GCA_012274485.2. Lineage (NCBI taxonomy): Eukaryota > Viridiplantae > Streptophyta > Magnoliopsida > Brassicales > Brassicaceae > Sinapis > Sinapis alba. Next base: position 245,739 of record MU105719.1, on the reverse strand, counting down.
CATCTCCATCGACACGATATGTGGTTAAAATTCAAAAAAAAAAACACAATTCACTTCAAACCTTTGCATCAGATTTTCATAAAACCAACATTTCATGAATCTAAAGCTCTTACCTTTCTCTTCTTACTTCTACAAATTTCGCTTATCTAGCCACAATAAAATGGTGGATTTATTACCACATCAACTGCTTCTTTCAATTTTAAACTGTACAATTTTCCCTAACCGTTGTATTTGTTTTAATATACCAAAATCTATGGTTAAAAAATTGACTCATTTTCCTATAAACATACCTTAATAACTTCAACAAGTAAACTCAGTTATAACCAAAAGCTAACTAAGTATGGTTCCCACTAATTAAACAGAAAAAAACATATATACTTCCATGTTTCATTTTATAAGGTAAAGGACATTTATGTCCAAAAATCATCTTGGAAATTGTTAATGTGTGCCTCCACCGGAATGTGTCCTAAGATGTCAAAAAGGCAAAAAATGTATCATAATGCGTAACGCACTCAAAATTTAGAGTGTGCTTATTCTTTGAGCTGTATGATATATCAAATCTTTTTGATATAATTTTGTTACAATTGATTAAACTCAATTACATGTTAAAATAATAATAAACAACTTTATAAAAAAGCGATTTAAGTTTACAGAAAAACGATTTCATGGTTTGGTGTTTGGCAACACACATATTCACAATTAATTATAGTTTAAATAGTAACAAAGAATTAAGTTATAAAATGATACAAATTTAAAATACAGTACAGTATAATTGTGGTTCATGTGTTATGCATAACAAATATGGTTTTGATAGAAAAATAATACAGTTTTGATAGAAAAGTAATGTGGGTTTGTAGAAAAAATAAGGCAAAAGAATATATTAATACAATAAAAAATAAATTTGTTTGTTTGTTTATAGTGTCATAATGATGCTTTGTTTATATGTTAAAACTGTTTAATATTAAAAAATACAGTAATCCTTTAGACATTTATGTTTATTTGATATCTTTTATTTTGATTGCTTTTTATTCATGTGAAGACACACTAAAAACTAATTATATACATGATATGCTATAATTGTTAATAATTTTATTTAATTATAATCATTTTAATATTTGAATAAATTAATTATCTTTTATTTATATAAAGATGTCAACTAATTTTTTTTATTTAAATATATTTCAGTTACTACGTAACACTTACAAAATTCACAAAACTTCACACATAATGTTAGAGACACATGATTTGACTGGTTGAGGTTAATTTTTCGTCACCATTACCAGATCTTATTGAGATCTTTCGGTCTAATGGAACTATAGTTCCAGTTGCTGTAACATACCCTTGGATCCCTGCAACTTGTTTCCACTGCAGAGAATTAGGCCATATTGCAAAAAAATGTCTTCTTTTTCCTCTGCGGGTTCTGCACCTGATAAGAAAGGTCCAGCCTTTCCTAAGTGGCCTCTCTGATATTCTACCTGCAAATTCATTAGAATTTTTTTTATCTCTTATGATACTCTTACTCAGGATCCTCAGGCTTTCTAAGAGAGTACAGACGTATCAAATGTATCTATTCCAGTTGGTATGACAACATATAGCCAACTCTCTTTTGATTCTAAAATGCCTGAAAAAGGCATTTCATTGGAGCCCATCACCAATCTTATTATCACTGAGGGTGAAACATTGCAAGCTGCCACCACTCACAAGCTGATTCTGGATTTGTCGGGTCTACAGCAACTGGAGGGCACCTCCTCTGATTAGGGTGCCACTTCTTTTTGTTATATCGTTGGTCTCCCTGCCATGATCACTCCTTCTGGAGAACCTTTTCCTCATATCCCTCCTGATGATCATACACTGGATTATATACCGAAAACAATTAAAACAAAAGTGGTTTCTAGTGGGAAGTCTAGGCTTGCCTTTGGTTCTTTACCTGAAGTGGCATCAGATGTTATTCCGGCAAAAGATGCCTCTGGTCCGGTAGAAGAATCTACCATGGAGATTGAACCTTCACATCCTCAGTTGTTGTTCATGCCTCTACTTCTGCCGATTATGATCCCCCCCCAAAAGCCTCCTGACACTCTTAAATGATTGTAAAACAGTTTTTTTTTTTGTGGTGTTTGTAGTATAAATGATGCGGATAAGCACCGACCTTTTGTCAACTAGCTTAGTAGCCACAAGCTTACCTTTGGCGCAATTTTGGAGTCTCATATCAAAAAGAAAAATTTAAATTCTATTATGTATACCATTTATCGTGGATGGTCTTTTCTTACTAACCATGCCTCTGGTGAAGATGGGATAATCATCATAATCTTGAAGTCTCCATCTCAAATTAGAGCAATTCATCGGTCAAAGCAAACTTTGTCTTGTTAGGTTTCTATCTCTGGTCTCCATTCCTTCTACTTCACAACTGTTTATGCTTATAATACAAGAGTAGAAATAGCAGACCTTTGGGTGGACCTAATCAATACTCACCATGCTCTAAACTAGGACAATGCTCCTTGGATAATTGGGGGAGACTTTAATCAAATTTTACACCACTCTGAGCATTCTCTGCAAGTTGTCAACCATTTTACTCCTCAGATGTACGAGATGCATGATTTTCTTCTTCAGGTTGGACTCTTTGACCTTAGATTTTGAGGTTCAACCCTCACTTGGAGCAATAAACAGCTTTTGTCTCTAATTGCAGAAAAATTTAATAGACTTTTGGTAATTTTTTCTTGCATTTCTAGCTTTCCGTCAAGCTCGGCGACGTTCTTAGCTCCTGAAATTTCAGATCATTGTCCTTGCTTAATAGACTTAGTTGCCATCTCCTTAAAGGCATGCACTCAACCTTTCAAATTCTGGAACTATTTAACAAAGAACCCAAACTTTGGACAGATAATTGCTGAATCATATGTTGAATTGGGTCCTCTTGCAACCAATCTAGCTTCTCTGTGCTGGAAATTAAAAGCTATAAAGAAGAGCTTGAAACTTTTGAACAAGGACAATTACTCAAATATCCAGGTCTGAGTTACAGGGGTGTTAACTGGGTTGAAGGGAGTAAACTTTCTTGTCTTATCTATGACTTCACCTGCAATCATTATCAGAGAGAGAAAGAGAGAGAGAGAGAGAGAGAGAGAGAGAGAGAGAGAGAGAGAGAGAGAGAGAGAGAGAGAGAGAGAGAGAGAGAGAGAGAGAGAGAGAGAGAGAGAGAGAATCCTATGTCAAATGGCTGAACTTAAGATTGATTTAGGAAGCATTCTTCAAGCAGAAGTCGAGGGTGAACTGGTTGAAAGATGATGACCTTAATATTTCCTTCTTCCATAGAGTTTTTCAATTAGGGGCAAACAGTAATACCATCTTGCCCTTCACTCTTCTTACTGGGGAAGTGATCTCAGATGCAAATGCAATGTGAAGGCTTGCTTTATCTCACTTCAAAGTTTTCTTCACTCTCAATGTGTGACTGGTTCCAATTTCTATTACAGTTTCGGTGCTCATACAGCCAAAATGCTAGACTGACTGAAGTTCCAAGTACATAAGCAACAACTCGTTCTCTGTTACGGATCAACCCGAACAAAGCCCCATGCCCGAATGACCTTACTTCAGCCTTCTATCGTGCTTTTTTGGATTTTATTGGGCCAGAGTTTCTTCAGTCAATCACCAAGTTCTTTGAAACTGCTTTTCTCCCTGCAAGTGTAAATGACGCAATATTACCCCTTGTTCCAAGAAAACAATGGTACTTCATTCCTTTCAGATTATAGGCCAATTTCCTGCCTAAATATTGCTTATAAGGTTCTCTCGAGGCTTCTAGTGGCTCATCTCAAATTTATATTGCATGACTTAGTTCTTCCCAATCAAACAGCCTTCATAAAGGACCGACTACTTCTGGAAAATACGGTTTTGGCATCTGAGATAGTCAATGGCTATCACCTAAACAAGGGCAACAAATGCTTAACCCTAAATATAAACACTGTGAAGGCTTTTGACATTGTGAATTGAAAATTTGTTCTTGATGTCTAAGGAGTATTGGTGTTCCTACTCAGTTTGTGGGATGAATCGAATTTGTTCTTGATTGTCTAAGGAGTATTGGTGTTCCTAAGTTTGTGGGATGAATCGAATCATGCATGTGTACTAGAAGTTTTATGATTGGCTACAATGGTCTAGTACATGGGTAATTTAAAGGAAGTCGTGGTCTAAGGCAGGGAGATCCTTTGTCTTCCTATCTATTTGCAGTTGTGATGAATTTTCTTTCTCTTATGTTAAACAAGGAGGCAACTACAAAGAGTCTGAGCTATCAGTCCAGATGTGAAAATCGAAATTAACACACCTTTTTTTTATGACCTTCTCATCTTCTGTGAAGGATCTCTGGGTGATATCCAATGTATACTTCAAGTTCTACTTTGCTTCCAATTGAAGTCTGGTCTCGCAATTAGCGGAGAAAAGTATAACTTTTTCTTGTTGGAACTCAGTCAGTCAGAAAATGACACCATCTGTGCATCGACGGGACTCTCTCACGGTCTGCTGCCAGTGTGATACCTAAGTGTTCCTCTCTGTACCATATTGCAACAAATCAAATCCAAGATTACCTCATGGTCTGCGAGAAGTCTATCACATGCAGGGAGTACTTCTCACATCAACAATAGAACTCGTACTCATTTGCCTTGCGTTGACTGGTTTAACACGGTCTAGTTCAAAGGTGTAATTCCTAGACACAGATTCATGACTTGGCTTTTCATTCAAGACCTTTGTCCAACTAAAGACCGTCTCTTATCATGGGGCCTCCAAGTTGACCCTCTTGTCTGCAATGTAACCAAGCGGCTGAATGTCGGGACCATCTTTTCTTCTCTTGCACATTCACTTCTCAGCTTTGGCATGTGTTTCGTTCCGCTGCTCAATTACGATACCAAATACTTGGCAACAAACACTGGACTACATGATCAATCTTCCTGCAACTGCGCCTCATTCTCAGCTCATCCTTTTAGTGTGACAATCCTCTTTATACTTCAGTTAGGGTAAGTTTACCTCTCGTCTCCATTGTAAGTTTTTAAAATCTTTTGATGATATGTTCCTTCAATTGGATGCAACTCTAAGATCAAAGATCGAAATCTGTAGGCAGCAGAATCCGTGATGTGGTTCAACTCTCCTCCACCTTTTGTTCCGGTCAATCGCTTGATCTGCATGTCGTCTTCATCGTTCTCCTCTCTTGCTTCTATCGCTGACTGGACCAAATCAAATCCAAGATTACCTCATCGCTCTTCTTCTCTTGCTTATTCGATGTGTGGTTCCTATATATGAATTGGTACTCTCAATAGTCATTATACTGCTCGAGTAGAATGGGAAACTGTAACCCTACCTAAACAAGAAGGAGGTTTGAGAGTAAGAGATTTGTACTCCTGGAATAGAGAATGCCTCCTGAAACTTGTGTCGCTCCTCTTTGTACAAGCTATATTGTTGGGATCAAAATCGGTCATGGCAAAATCAACGGCTAAATCTACCGAAGAAGTATTCTCTTTCAAAAAAAAAAGATAAAATGAAAGAACTAAAACCTCGTATAATTTGAAAAGAATTGAAAAACGATCCAAGGAACAAATCCTCGACAAAAGATCATCCAATCTTTAAACAGCTCCCGAGATTTTTAAGACTAAAAATGTACTCTCGAACCCAATGTTTGACATTGCTATCCAATTATTTTAGAAAGATTTGCAAGACAACTTCGGATATATCTGAGGAATGTGGTGACGATCGATGAACCAATCCACCCCTCCCTAAGGAAAGGACATTCCTCGGTCCAATCCACCCCGCCCTAGGGCGGGGACGTCCCATGGTCCAATACACCCCGCCCTAGGGCGGGCCCGTTTCTCCACCAATCCACCCCGCCCTAGGACAGGGACGTTCCTCCACCAAACAACTCCACCCTAGGGTGGGGACGACCCACGGTCAACCCCGCCCTAGGTTGGGGAGGTTACTCGATAAACCACCCCGCCATAGGGTTGGGACGTTGCTCGACAAAGCACCCCGCCTTAGGATGGGGACGTTGCTCGACAAAGCACCCCGCCCTAGGGCTGGGACGTTGCTCGACAAAGCACCCCACCCAGAAAACGTTCAAGTCATAAAACGGCCCAAGAGGGTCCAAACATGACAAAGTCCCGCTTACAAATTCAAGACGAGAAGGAACCCATCCATTATGACAATTTACTTAGTTTTTGAAGGGATAAATGGAAAAGAAGATAAATGTTGAGTTTCCGGATAACCATGGAAATCAAGAAAGATAAGGGAAACTTATGCGAAACGATAAACTTGGATCATGGCAGAACGGTAAATATGCAACCGACTTTGGAGGCATATATAAGGAGAGCCAAGGCGAGGAGCACAAAAGGGATTTCTGATTAGACTCTAGAACTCTCTGCACTTAGAAACCCAAGACTTTATCCTCAACAAGTTCGGTTACTATGACTTGCACTCATACTAGAAAAACTTGAACATGCAGTTTGATCTCTTCTTCAAACCCTATAACTGAACTATGTTCGTCTTGATCCTCTAAAGGGGTACGTAAGCAGCCTTTCATAAGGTCCAGTCAAAAATCAACAAAACATTTTCGTGTCTTCTTTGTCTTTCGTTATCGAGCGTGACTCAATTAGGTTTAAGGTTTTAGGTGTCTTGAACTAGATGACTCGCTGACAGCTCTTGCGGCCAAAGTTTTTATAATCTTTTGTAACAATAACAACGCTCTTACGCGAATTCGAAATAAGATCTACTTTTCTAGATTCGTTTTTGGTCACTTGTCGTTGGCTCTCGCAGAGAATCCGTATCTCAAGGAAAGTAGGGTTTTCTTCGCTTTCCTCCATTCACTGAAATCGACGCTGTGAATTTTGGTTTCCACAGTTTGGCACTAGAAGGAGGGGGGGGGGAGGATTACTCTTACTCTCAGGCCGCAAACGCTTGATCAAAGCAATGTCTGGAAACATGAAAGACAAACTCACAGTTTGCAAAAACGCTGGTAAAATCACTCCAGCAGGGACTGCTCTTTTGTCCAATGCTTATGCAAACGCCGCAGTGTTCAAAAAAAATCGAAAACCTAATCACGACATTTCACCACAGGAAGAGCACCAAAACGAGCACGCTATTTCTCTGTCAAAACAAAAAGGGTAGTGATGAAATCTTTCCAGACCCGTAAAATTTATCTCATTACCGATTTGGAGAAATCTCGACGAGTAAGGGTTCAACCAAAAACGTTTTCCGAGATTTTTTCGGATAAATAAAACTTGCTCTCCTCAAAACTGCGGAGAAACCCTAAATTACTCGCGGAAATAGAAGCATGGCAAATCGGGTTCCGAATCTTCCACTGCTATACTTCTTCCGAATAACTTTCAGAAAAAAAGAAGAAGTTGATTTCTATAAAATCACTCAAACCTAAAACGGATGACGAAGACTAAACAAAGCAAAACGAGGGATTATATCCATCACCGCTAAAATAAGGTTTCATAAAATTCAAGTGTCGCTGCAAACTCTTGACATTCGTTTACTAAGCTTACTTCAGAAAGAGTACTCAAAACTCTCTTGGATCGATCCTACAGAAACAAGAAAACATCTAATTAAGTCTGGTCGCAACAATCAATCTTGTTGCAGCAAGAGTTTCCGATATTAACAACGCAGAAATTAGATTTTCAGAACAGCCACAAAATGTGTGTTTTTCCAAAAAAAAAAAAAAAATGGCCCCCGTACAGCCAAACTCAAAAACATCATTACGACACAAATTTCATAAAATTAAGCTCGACAAAACATTTTACGAAAAAAATTCATAAAATTAAACTTGATAACATTCTGCGGAATAAACTTTCGCAAAATTAAGCTCAAAAATATTCTACGAAACCATTTTCGTAAAATTAAGCTTGACAAAATTTTACGGAATAACTTTTGAAAAATTAAGCTTGAAAACATTCTGCAAAAAAAAATTCATAAAATTAAACTCGACAACATTTTACGGAATAACTTTCACAAAATTAAGCACGAAAACATTCTACGAAACAACTTTCATAGAATTAAACTCGATAACATTTTGTGGAATAAATTTTACAAAGCTCGATAACATTTTGCGAAACAACTTTCGTAAGAGTAAGCTCGGCAATATTTTATGAAACCTCATTCGTAAATTTTAAACAAGAAATTAATTAACAATACAACCTTCATATAGTAAATTGGACAACATTTTCGAAACAGTTCTTGTAAATATAACTTGAAAAACAATTCGACGACCTTCGTAAAGTCAGACAAGATCAAATGAAACGATCAACAAAAAAATAAATACAATAAGGGTTATGGCAGGACCAGTTCACTCACAGCTCGATGAACTGAGCACCTTACTCAAATGACATAGTGTACATTGCTTCTTTTTCCTAATCGTCCACTTCAGCCTTCTTCGAATCATCACCTCATTCTCCTCACTTTGTTTCAACGATTTCGTAAAGTTCATTTGATACAAAGAAACACAATCCATTTAAAACAAATTCTGCCACGTTGATTCGAAAACATCTATTCATAAAAATTTGATAGACTTTTCAACAATATACAAAGCGCACTTAGTCAATTTTGTAAAACCAGGGGTACAAAGAGACGAGAATAGAAAACTTAGATGTTGAAATATCTTCCTCACTCCAATATTCTCGTCAGAATTTTTTGAGAAACAAATCATATGAAAATCAGTATTAAACTTTTCGAAGTTTTTTGACATTAAGTCGAAAGTGACCATTCCTAAAACCCCAAATAAACTTTCGATAAAATACTTACTCATACTCACGAAAACCTCTGAATAAATGCAAACATGTTCTCATAAAAAACTAATACTATGAAAATTGAAACTTAGGTCAGAAGACACGAAGAGAAGAAGAATGAAGAAGAGGAAAACCCGAATCTCCGATAAGACTAAGGTATGTCTGACTTAGACAATTTTAGCAGAGTTGGATTTTTTTGTAGGAAAAGAATGAAAGTATTTTGGAAATTGTCATAAAGATTAGGAAACTTAGAATCTAGGTGGATAGTCTAGCAATCTAAGTCTTAGGCGATTTTCCAGTCTTGTTATATTGTTCCTTAACTGTCCAGACATAACTTGCAAACCAATCCAATCTTTCGTAAAACCAAGAAAAGATCACTGTGCATTCAAGCATACTTATCTGGCTTCCTAATGGAACGAACTAGAAACATGAACATTGACTTAAAACTGACTCGTTCCTAGTAATTTTCTTAAGAAACCAACCTATTCCAAGTCACCAACCTGAAAACAACCAAAATCACAATCTCAACATCGTCTTTAAATCGACCCAAATTGTCGATCATCTAAATCATTAAAAGAAAAAACGTACACAACCCTTTGAAAGACAGTTCATCCGTTTTCTTTCATAAAAAAAAGAGGGAGTAGGTATGTATATATACTATACTCGTATACTCCCATACTTCAAAAACTTTTTGCTTCAGCATCAAAAAAACGCTAGCGACGTAGCCAAACCGTCACAAACATAGTCTTGAGAACTCTACATCATCTCTTAACGCAATCTTGCGAATAGAAAACTTGTACCAACATCAGACTAATAACAAGATGGTTAGCGACTAAATTGTAATAAAATAACCTTTGGTAAAACTCCATTAGTGATTCCAAAGAACTTTCACCAAAGACCAAAAAATCTTTGGAAACATCGCTACTCTGACATCTCCACATATCGCACCGATTTATTTATCTTCGTAAAACCGATCACCCATTACTTTTGTATAACTAAATCACATTATATGAAACAGTCTACGGGAAACAAGATCGGTGTGATGCAAAAACGACTGCAATAAGGAAACAAAAATAAGGAGAACCTAATCCACACTCGCAAACACCTTAAGTAACCTGCGAGAAACACTCTCCATTTACTTATGTAATAAGCCTTCTCGTAAAACTTATATGAGACATCTTTTGTATAATCCGATCAAGATATACATAGCAACTTTCATAACTACGTTTTACGAAGAAGTGCTTAGACGACTGTCAGATAAATCAAAACAAATCCATTAGATTTTTCTCTCGACGGTAAGACTTTATCTCGTCAAACTGCAATCCAACAGATCTCTCCTTTTGCCCTGCGGCTCGCTAGCTTCCGCCTTTCACTGCCCTCGGTTACTTCTGAACAGGAAATCATCCCGCAACTGACTCTGGACGGGTTATGTATCAAGCCTCTTAGGCTTTGTCTTCCTTGGAAAAATATGTAACTTGCCTTCTTTCATCCATCCACGAGGCTGTAAAAAGAGAGATAGGGGCGGCTATCTAGCTACCTTCTCAGACCAGGTGAGCTCAATAACTAGCGTCTAAATGCCAGAGACTATTGAAAGACCGATCAATCTGTCAAAAAGACGCCATCTCAGTCTAAATGGAAGTAGACCAAGTAGTTTCATAGGATGAAGTGAGCCTTCACTGCTCCGCTCTGTAACTTACCTTCTTTCATCCATCCACGAGGCTGTAAAAAGAGAGATAGGGGCGGCTATCTAGCGGGAGTCGTTTCGGTTGTATGCGGGAAAGGATCTCCAGAGTACTGGGTAGCTGTGGTTAGGAGGAGGCTTGTAGACCTTACAATTGTCTTTGTTAAATACTTAAGACCGACTGACTTGAATCTGCTGACTTGAATATGCTAAATCAGAATGAGGAAGAAAAAGATATCGTGATGTAAGTCTATTATTCCTTGCATTATAGGTGTAGCTGCGTCTTGAGATCCTAATTGCCATAGTTCCGCTTTATAAAAAAAATTTCATACAATGAAAGGAAGCATTACACGAAACATTCATCGTATAACTGAAACCTAAAGTGGAAAATCGTTTTCTACCACCATCAACCATCTTAACATGGAAAACTCCGACATGCTTGACCTATCAATCTTGACGAAAGCCCTTGGCCCTCGGCCGACTGAGCCTTCCTGTAAAGCCCGAACCAGAATTCGGCATCCCCTTTAAGGAAAATCGTAAGCTAACATGACCTTGATGTTGAACATAAAAGTGCCATGGTCTAATCCTTGACCTACAATGTCCTTTGCTGTCTGGCCAAATAGAGCTGTTACGCCAAGCAAAACCTTTGAGCGACCACCACTCCATTCAATCACATAAACGGCAAAATGACAATCCATGATTCGTCTAAAACGCCAAGTGATGATTACGCAAACAAATATTATATAACCCAAACATGGAAATCATACAATAAAATCTTTATAACAAGACTCAATCCTAGCAACCAAACGGTTAACAAAAAAATGTGTGAACTTGTCAAAAATCGATCAAGTTCTATATTTTCCACAACTCACTCTAAGCCTGCAAAGTTTTACTCATAAAACGCGGCATATAAAGAAAAAACTCGTAACAAAGCTTCTGAAGCTATACGAAATATCCTAAAAAAATACATTAAATAAATCTCGAACGGACGACTATTCACAAAGCATAGTGAAGGAAGACGCTCCTTCCCAGGGATAAATATACGTGACCCATTTGTCCTAATTCCTCGTCCACAAATCAAACAATCAACATCCAAACAGAAACAACAGTTGTGGCTGCAAACATCCACAAACAAATCAAAACATTTCTCTCATGTAAGGTTAAAACAAAACCCTTACGACACTGCAAAACATCTTCAATCCCGCAACCATTTCAAGCACGAAATGAGACATATTAAAGAAAAATCAACCTTCAGCATCGCGAGACGTCGTGGACGCTTAAGAAATCATTTTTCGACAAAAAATACTTTTCTCGATAGCAACACCATCTAGGAAGATCAAACAAGTCATACGCATTAACTCCTTTCTTGAAAACTCTATAAAAATGGTAGAACCTACCATCATTTTTGTTGCTGACCAACAAACTCTAAAACATTCTAAACAGACTAAATCATCTCCTCCCATAGAGATAGCTCTCGTACATCCAACACAGGATAATAGCGCTATAAAATAAACCCAAAATTTTGGTCAGCACTTCCAGACTTAAAACTTTTCTCTGGAGAGACGCTCCGTTCCCAATTGATGCAAGTTATATAAGCTGAGAACTTATTGCAGACTTCAATATCGAGACAGAATCATGTCAAAACCGTAAACGGATAACGTAAGCCAAAATAGTATTTGCACATCCTTAAACTGAAAGTAAGCCTACGTCTTACCCTAAATCAATCACGCTGGTCTCTAACATCTCAAAGGCATAATATCAAAATGATACAAGATTCCTAAACTATGTCTCTTTGTCAAAACTCTGCTAAGAACTATCAAGAACTCTCATCTAAAACAAACGACATGCATAACGATCCATTGAGAATTACATGTGAGATGACAACTCGCATTCTTCCTCTCAATACGCAGACACCACTTAACTCAATACGCAGTTCATTAGAAACAAAAGCCGCATAGCGGCAGGGACTCAAAAGTCACAAGCGGCCAATCGGAATAACAACCCAAGAACTCATAAATCCGAGACAAACAGCCTATAAGGCTATTCTTAAGGCCAACACAGGTCCAATATAAAATACAATAAGCAGCAACATGATCAAAAAATCCACGCACAACACGTAACTAGTCCATTAAGGTCCCACTGGAAAACAGATCGTAAGGATCTTAACTCCAATACAAACTACGAAAAGCTTGATCCGTTCAAAAAGGGTACGTAGGCAGCCTTCATAAGACGCAGCCCCAATCTTATCACATTCCGATGAGGAAAGAAGAATAAACGAACCATTTTAACTTTCGGAAAGAACTGGTTTTGTCAACGGGCCTTTTAGACACTGATTCCACCTAACACGCCTGTAACTACCTCACAAAAAGTTACACATAAAATCTTATGATCTGGGGGGATAACTGTTGGGGTCAAAATTGGTCATGGCAAAATCATCGGCAAAACTCCCGAAGAAGTATTCTCTTTCAAGAAAAAGATAAAAAGAAAGAACTAAAACTTAGTATAATTCGAAAAGAATAAAAAAACAATCAAGGAACAAAGCCTCGACAAAAGATCATCCAATCTTCAAACATCTCTCACGATTGTTGGGACCAAAAATGTACTCTTGAACCCTATGTTCGACATTTCCATCCAATTATTTTGGAAAGCTTTGTAAGACAACTTCGGGAAGATTTGAGGAACGAGGTGACTATCCACAAACCAATCCACCCGCCCTAGGGCAGGGGAGTTCCACGGTCCAATCCACCCCGCTCTAGGGCAGGGATGTTCCAAGGTCCAATCCACTCCGCCCTAGGGAAAGGACGTTCCACGGTCTGATCCACCCTTCCCTAGGGCGGGAAATCCCATGGTTCAATCCACCCTGCCCTAGGACAGGGCTATTTCTCCACCAATCCACCCCGTCCTAGGGTGGGGACGTTTCTCCACCAAACCACCCCGCCCTAGGGTGGGGAAAACCCCCGATCAACCCCGCCCTAGGGCGGGGATGTTTCTCGACAAACCACCCCGCCCTAGGGCTGGGATGTTGCTCGGCAAAACACCCTTCCCTAGGGAGGGGACGTTGCTCGACAAAGCACCCCGCCCTAGGGCTGGAATTTTGCTCGATAAAGCACCCCACCTTAGGGCGGGGACGTTTCTTGACAAAGTACCCCATCCTAAGGCTGGAACGTTGCTCGACAAGTCATCCTGCCTTAGGGCGGGGACATTTCAAGCAAAATCATCCCGCCCTAGGGCAGGGACAATCCAAAGATTAGTCCATCCTGCCCTAGGGCGGGGAGAATCTATGACTCAAGCTTTTCTATCCAAGGACATGTCATGCATTAACTCTTGAAGTCCGTACAAATGAATCCTTGTTTCATCTCGATTGGACTTGCCATTGGATTTTTACGTTAGAAACCGCAAGACTCGTCTATCGTAAAAATTCGAGAATCAATCGGATAAGAATGACACTGCTTAACTTTACACCATTATCATCATGACTATACAGTTATTGTTTGTTGTCTTAAGAAAATTAAGGTTACAAAACGAGCATCTTGCGGAAGGTGATTTCTCCGTAAGAAATCATAAAACATCTAAGTCAGAAAACGGCTCAAGAGGATCTAAACATGACAAAGGCCCGCTTACAAACTCTAGACGAGAAGGAGCCCATCTGTTATGATGGTTTACTTAGTTTTGAATGGGATAAATGGAAAAGAGGATAAATTTGAAGTTTCCAGATAACCATGGAAATCAAGAAAGATAAGGAAAACTTCCGTGAATAGATAAACTCGGATTAGGGCAGAATGGTAAAAACGCAACTGACCTTGTAGGAATATATAAAGAGAGCCAAGGCAAGGAGCACAAAAGGAATTTCTTTTTAGACTTTAGAACTCTTTGGACTTAGAAACCCTAGGCTTTATCCTCGACAAGTTCGGTTTCTATGACTTGCACTCATACTAGACAAACTCGCACAGGCAGTTGGATCTCTTGTTCAAACCCTATAACTGAACTATGTTCGGCTTGATCCTCGAAAGGGGGAAAACTTTCAAAAGGTCCAGTCCGAAATCAACAAAACTTTTATGTGTCTTCTTCGTCTTTCGTTATCAAGCTGACAGCGCCTGCAGCCGAAGCTTTTATAATCTTTTGTAACAATCACAACGCTCTTACGCGGATTCAAAATAAAATCTACTTTTCTAGATTTGTTTTGTTATCTTTGTATATTTTTCGCATTTGTTTGCTCACTTGTCGTTGGCTCTCGCAGAGAATCCAGACCTCAAAGAAAGTAGGGTCTTCTTCGCTTTTCTCCATTCACTGAAATCGACGGTGTGAATTTCAGTCCCCCACATCTTTCTAGGTAGCCTGGTTCAGGGAAGAGGTTCTTCAGAGCTCCCTCTTCAATTTCTGGATTTTAAAAAGAGACGTCAGTATTCATGGCTAACTAATAAAATTTTGGAGGTTAAGGATCAAGTTTATGGTTGGATTAAACTCATACTAGGGAGTGGCCAAACATGTCGGTTCTGATAATTGGTCACCATTTGGTGCTCTTACAAACTATTCAAGAGTAGATACTGGCTCCAGGTTTGGTATCTCTGACCGAGCTACGTTGGCAGACCTCAACCGTAACGGTACCTGGGTATTACCTCCTACCAGATCAGACAACATGATATGTTTGTTACCACATTTAACTACAGTTCAATTGACTAAGGCGGAGGACGTCTATGAGTGGGAGATAGATTGCACACCTTTTCAATGATTTAGTACTTCTCACATCTACAATAAATTTTGTACTCATTTTCCCTGCGTTGACTGGTCTAACACGGTATGGTTCAAAGGTCTGATTCCTAGACACGGATTCCTGACTTGGCTTTTCATTCTCAAGACATTTGTCCAACTAAATACCGTCTTCTATCTTTGGGCCTCCAAGTTGAACCTTATTGTCTGCTATGTAACCAAGCGGCTGAATGTCGGGATCATCTTTTCTTCTCTGCACGTTCACTTCTCAGCTTTGGCCCGTGTCTCGTACCGCTGCTCAATTACGATACCAAATACTTGGTAACAAACACTGAACTACATGATCTATCTTCCTGCAACTGCGCCTCGTTCTCAGCTCGTCTTCTTAGCGATGCAATCTTCTTTATACTTCATCTGGGGTGAGCGTAACTCTCATCTCCATTGTTAGCTTTTAAAATCTTTTGATGATCTGTTCCTTCAACTGGATGCAACTCTAAGATCAAAGATCGAAAACTGTAGGCAGCAGAATCCGCAGTGTGGTTCAACTCTCCTCTGCCTTAGGTTCCGATCAATCACTTGATCTGCATGCCGTCTTTATCGTTCTCCTCTCAATTCAAAAAAAGAGAGTTGAGAGAATTCTCTCTCTAAGAAAGAGAAAAAAATTTAAGTGAATGGTGAAATCTAATAAGTCCATAATATGCTCCATAGCAGTTAATAACACGTGGTCACCATTCAAGCTAAAACTGAACTTTCAACCCAATATAAAAGCATTTGAACCTTTTAACCACTAAATCAAAGGCTTCCACAAATCAGAGTCAATCCCAAGTCCTTTGAAATCTCTAGTTCATAGAAAAAAAGAGAACCAAAAATATATTATTTCAAACTCCGATACGAACATTGGTTAAAAACAAATGAAATGGTACATGATTGTGTTTAAAAACAAAAAAAAATGGTACATCAATACAATTAAAACAGCAGCTTTTTTTTACATACCCATAGTTTTTCAAAGTATTTACAGCCACGCCACTGAAATATATTAAATATTAAAATTTTAAATTACCTAAAATATTTTGAAGAAATCTTTAGAAAATCTGAACAAACAAATATTCATTAAATAAATAAATATCAATATATATCTTATCAAATTTAAAACATATACATATTTATTTTTATTATTTGAAAATAATTTCGAAATTATATATGATACTATATATTATATTACTAAATTTAGTTTTAGAAATTCCAAACTAAGTGTTCCATTTCGATTTCTAAATCAAAATTGAAAACAATATTTTATAATTATAATAAAATAGAAAGTAACATATCTAATAAATGATTACTCATCTAACTTTAAATTGGAAGAAAAAATGAATATATTACATATTAAAATTTTATTAAAGATACAAAGTTTGAATTCACTAAAATAATTTAAATGTAATATGTATACAAATTTTAACATAAATTATATATAATAAAATAGAAAATATAATTTTACTATATTTTCCAACCATAAATTATGTCGGCTTCGGAAACACATGTCAAAATATTTATATTTTCAAACTGAAATGTATAAAAAAAATAACTTTTCTATTAAAGTACAAACCACCGGCTGACACGATAAGATATTTCAAAAAAAATACTCAGTTTAGATATATGGTAGGAAAAACTCACTTTGATTTTTATATCGACAATCCATACAGAATTTCATTATAGTACTGAAAATGTTTTTATAAAAATCATCTTCGGTATTTTTGTATTAAATTATAACAAAAACGGTTCCGCGTTTTTGAAGTGCGGGTTAAAATCTAGTAATTATTAAATTCCCCGCATGCTTAAATAACTTGTTTGAATAACTTGTTTGGGAAAAAAAAAACGAAGATGGATTCTTTTTGTTTTATTGTTGTAATAAAGTTGAAAATTCTCACATGGCAACAAAATATTTTTAAATGTTTTGGTCCCATATCTATAAATTACTGACGTTAAGAAACCTGCAATGAGAATTAGGAGAGTGGCACGGCTAACGTCTTCTAACATCTTCAAGTAGCCACGACTAATGAGGTTTTGACGCCCGTTCACTTAGCTGGTGGATTTCAATCCGTATGAAGACGGATTTGTTAATTATGAGGTATAAAAGACTAATTTAGTATCAATGCAATATAAATATGTAATCAGTAAATGATTTTCTCTGTGTTTTATCCTAGCTTACACGGTATCAGAAATAACTGGAATCAAAAATGCATGTTCAATAGATCACCCATCATTATGTTTTTCCATTTTAGTTGGTACTTTTTCTAGAAAAATTTACTCTCAAGAACATATTCTATGTTTCCGATTCCCATTCTAGTCATTAAAAACTAGACAGAAAACGTATTTGAGTAAATAATGAATGATAGAAACATTAATTTTTTTCTTTTATTTTACATCAGTAACTCAAAACCTCCATATCTCCTTTCTATTAACCTAATCCCAAACAGAACCTCTCATTTTTTTTGGTAAAACACAATCTCTTATATTCATTTATCATCAACAATAGATTTGAACCAGAGCACCATCGTCTTCTCTATCACTTTCCAAGACAGTCGTATTCTTCCGAGACCGTCGTGTTCTTCAGAGACTGGTGTGTTCTTCCTACACCGTCATCTTCTTTCTGGAAACGTATCTTCCAAACACCAAAACCCAATCTCTCTGACTTCTCTATCCCACATCCAAGATGACCAAGACCAAACACAAATCTCTATGTCTCCTCCATCTGATATTCAATACCAAACACTAATTGCTCTGTCACCTCCATCCGACATCTAATCTGTTTTTTTCTGGTTGGTCAGACTGTGGATCCTTAACATGCAAGGTGCGATTTTTACTTACTAGATCTCTGCCGCGTCATCTCCAAGCTTCACTCATCTCCGTCGTGTCTTCATATGATATCAAGCTCTCNCTCTCTCTCTCTCTCTCTCTCTCTCTCTCTCTCTCTCTCTCTCTCTCTCTCTCTCTCTCTCTCTCTCTGTTGTGACTTATCGTCGTCCTCTACCCCTAAATCCGCCGTGCTCTAATCCATACCGCAACATGCTCGCCGTCATCATTAACCAGATCTGGCAAGAAGAAGGATCGAACAACAATAATTTTAATCCTCTAAATTCTGATTAATTTCATTTGGGCCCAAATTTTATAATTTGCAAGAATAATCTCTTGATTTCGCCTCAAATTTGTGTGTCCACAATTTCTTGTATCCACATTTTTACCATCCACAATGTGTATGTTTATATATAACCCGTCCACAATTTCTCGTGTCCACAAACACTTGACCATAAAACTTGTCCACCATAGACACCAACTTAAGCACTTGTGCATAAACACGTGTCCACTATAGACACCAACTTACCCACTCTATAGTCTCCACACATGATCATATATGACTCATCCATCTGTATAAGAAATGTAACTCTAGCAAACATAAAATCAGAAAACAAGCAAATCACACCAACAAGATTTCAAATACAGGAGAAAACAGAATCATTGTGGACAATAAAAACAGAACTTCAATGTACATGACCACTACTATCCTCACTAACCTTCGAGTCTCCCAATCTTCACCTTCCACAGAAAACACAATAAAGTTGAGCAATTACAAAACGTGAAATTATGGAGGAGATTTTGACACAAACTTTACAAGCTTTCTGCCACAGTTTATTACACAAGTTAACCTTCATTAATATTCATCACCAACTTCTTTTCTAAACCGTTGGATCTTCTTTTATTTAAATACATCTAAAAGTCCAAAATAATTCATGCACCTCATTAGACATTTAATGCTAACGCCAACTAAATTTTTTGACTAAAGTTAATTTTAGTTCTTCCTTAAAATAAGCCAGGGTCATTTTCGTTTGAAAAAGACAGTTGTACACAGAAAGTGTTCCAAATCCATAATGTGTTTTGAGATGAAAAGGAAACACACGATGTGTCCTTTTACGTAACGTTCTCCGTTTTCTAACACCTTCAAGTATCTCTAGCTAGTGGCATCAATGTATAACACAGATTAAAATGACATAGCTGCAGTATATATATAATCTTATAAAATATTAGTTTCTAGCTTGCACAAATTCTCTGACCAGGAAATCTAATTTCCCCCCCATGTAATTGTAAGATCGCCAAAGTCCTAAATATAAATCATCAAACAAAACAATTAGAATTAGGGTTCCAACAATAACAATATATATTTTGTAGGTAGGTAAAAAGTATTTATAGTAGTTGTGATGATTTTCTGTAACATGAATCATAAATCATCTGCATGTAAAACATTCAATTTTGAGCTGGACTACACTGAAGCAGTGCCAATTTAACCGGCTAAGTTATAATTTTGTTAATATATGTTGGCGATCTTTGACCTGGAAGTCGATGGTCTACGGTAGAGTTATAGGAACTCAATGGAAAAAAAAAGTTATCTTTTTGGATTTCAAAAGGGCCGCAATCTAAGAGATAATGAGTATTGCACATTCTGGATTGAGATTTATATATATTGCTTCAATGTTGGATTAAGCTCGAAGAAAAGCAAATTTGAAATATAAGTTAAAGATCTAATTCTACCAAATTATGATTTACTTAAAAAGATTAGGAAATATCTAGTTGTGTTATACCTAATAAGTTTTATGAGTTTTGAGAGAACTTAAGGTTTTGAGTGATTTTCCTTAAAAGATTAATAAGAAAGGTATTCTTATAATTTGAGATCATACACTCGAAATTATATATTTGGTATCAGAGCTTTAGGTTCTCAAGATCACTGTTCAGACTGGGACACTATTCATCAACAAAGAACTGTTCACAGTGAATAATATTCATCAAAGGATCTTAGAAAACCCAACGTCAAACCCGAGCAATGGGAGACAAACTTGTAACGACGAATAAAAAAGGAGGAGAACAATCTTCTATCAAGTGTCCGATGTTAATCTCGATGAACTACACCGTATGGGCCATTAGAATGAAGAACCTGCTTAGTTTTTCATAAGGTGTGGAGTATTATAGAGACGGAAACAAAATAGGATGACAAAAACGATATGGCTATTGCTATGTTGTTTCAAGCAGTACCCAAGGCCTTAGTACTACAAGTTGGAGAGCTAGACAAAGCAAAGAAGGTTTGGGATGCTATCAAAGCTAGACATGTTGGTGCAGAGAGAGTAAAAGAAGCTCGACTGCAAACTCTAATGGCGGAATTTGATATATTGAAGATTAAGGACAGCGAGAAAATCGATGACTTCGCCGGAAAGCTATATGAAATTCCATCAAAATCTTTTGCCCTAGGAGAAGAGATTAAAGAATCAAAACTTGTCAAAAATTTCTTAAGAGTCCCCCTCGCAATAAATATATACACATTGAAGCATCCCTTGAGCAAGTCTTTGATCTTAAGAACAAAGTTTTGAAGATATTGTGGGACGTTTAAAGGCTTATGAAGAACGTGTTCAAGAAAAAAATGATAATAAAGAAAACAAAAGCAAGCTTATGTACTTGAATACAGAAGAGCAATCCGCTCGAGATTACCATGAGGGCTATAGAGGATATCGAGGAAGAGGAGGACAGTACTACAGGGGCAAAGGTCGTGGTTACTTTATTGGAGGCAGATACACGTCGAGAGTAACGTGTTTTCGATGCGACAATATGGGTCATTACACATCTACCTCTCCAGACCGACTCCTCAAGTTACAAGAAACACAAGAGCAAGATAAAGATGACATTCAAGATGCAGTCGAGCTTATGATGCATGAAGTGGTCTATCTTGATGAAGGAAAAGTGATTCCAAGCAAGTACGAGTCTAATGGAGAAGATAATATGTGGTATCTTGATAGTGGAACCAGTAACCACATGCCTGGATATCGACGATACTTTGAAAAAATTGACGGTTCTATTACATGCAAAATCAAGTTTGGCGATGACTCCTATATCGACATCAAAGGGAAAGGGTCTATCAAGCTTATTGGCCAGAATGGAGAGATAAGAACTATGGCCAATGTCTATTTCACTCCAGACTTGAAGAGCATCATAATCAGTCTCGGGCAAGAAACTGAATCAGGATGTGATGTGAGATTGAAAGATGAATATCTAACCATGCACGATCGTGATTGCATACTATTTGTCAGAGCTATAAGATCGAAGAAACGGTTATACAAAGTTCATATGAGAATAAAGAAATCCATGTGTCTATCTTCAACAATGGTGAGTGACTCATGTATCTTCGACAATGGTGAGTGACTCAAGTGGAGGGCACACAAGGTTGGGACACATAAATCTCGAGACGAATAAGTCAATAGTACAGAGGGAGCTCGTTGGCACAGAAATAGAGAGTAGTGAGAACGATAAAGAAGAGATGGTCCTTCGTGGTGATAATAGCGAGAATGATAAAGAGCAAATGGTGGATGATGAAATGAAATTGAGAAGGCCACAAAGACAAAGCTCCAAACGTAAAAACCTTGAAGATTACGTGTTGCTTGCAGAAGAAGAGGGAGAAAGGTTTTTGCTAAGTTTAAATAATGAGCCAAGAAACTTCCAAGAGGGAAGTGAATTAAAGACATTGATACTAGCTAGTGAAGATGAAATACATTCCATCATAAAAGACGAGACATGGAGTTTAGCGGATCTTCTGTATGGAGTAAAGAAAAGTGGTCTAAAGTTGCCATACAAGATCAAATGATTCAAAGTAAAAGGAAGTGAAGTGACATATGGTTTAGGACATACATCGAGAGCTTGGAGAAACAAACGAAATCAAGTAATTCTTGAGCTGCGGTTTAAACAAGGTTCCACAGAGTCATTGGTTTATATAGGAAAATCATGAGTAGCTGTCTCGGATTTGTTGCAGTTTGCAAGAATGATTTGTTCGACACAGAAATAGAGGAGAAGTTCATTGAATATTTTATCAGGGAGATGGCATTGAAATTCGACATAACTGATATGGAAGAGAGTGGAAATGGAGAATTACAGTATAATAATACATACACCGATGGAATATTTGTTGAAGCTATCAAAGTCTGAAATGGAAAGA
The DNA here is from genome assembly GCA_012274485.2 of Sinapis alba. Lineage (NCBI taxonomy): Eukaryota > Viridiplantae > Streptophyta > Magnoliopsida > Brassicales > Brassicaceae > Sinapis > Sinapis alba. The sequence continues at coordinate 223,583 of MU105719.1, read as the reverse complement.
GACAACAATGCTACAAGATACATAAGGAATGTCGGCTATTTTACGACCAGACCGAACTATTTTGATGTGTGAGGATGATAAGACGAGATTTGCAAAGATTCAAATTGTTTCGTGGAACTACAATGAAGATACGTGCTACTGCTGAAATACCAATTGTTGGGGATATTGGTGAAGGTCATAGAATTGACTGGGATGATGGCAAAAGCGTGGCAGGATATATCTTTTATGATGGTGAAAGTTCAATCACTTGGGGATCAAGCAAACAAGAGACTATTGGGTTACCATCATGTGAAGCTAAAGACATGGCAGTGACTGAAGCTATGAAACAAGCTATATGGCTTCAATACTTACATCGGCATACACCCGGAGGGAACAGAGAAGCAATGTTGTGATTAAAGCATTCGAAAAATTGAAGCTCAAGGAGATGAGAGGTATTGATGAAGACTTGTCGAAATGGATTTCAAGATTAAGGAGGAGAATGTTTGATTAAACTTGAAAAAAAAAAAAACTTGAAATATAAGTTAAAGACTTAATTCTATTGAGTTATGGTTTACTAAAAGGATTAGGAAATATCTAGTTGTATTATATCTAATAAATTTTATAAGTTTTGAGAAAGCTTAAAGTTTTGAGTGATTTTCCTTAACAAATTAATAAAAGAGGTATTTTTACTATTTGAGATCATACAATAGAGATTCTAATTTCAATCTGGTGAAATGAACGAGAGTCTGATGCACTAACCAACGTTTTCCTGGACACTAAACTGTTACCAAATTGTTTTCTAATTTATTTTTCGATAACTTAATGTGTGTGTTAATTATCTTGAAAGAAAAAAAGAAGTTTGACTACAAAGTAAAATATTTGTGTAAGTCTGACACAGTTGTGAAAATTGCACAAAACGTCATTTCCACTAAAATTTGATTTAACAAAACATATTTAGTTGATACAAAAATTAAATAGTCTAAAGATGATAATAAATAGAGAAATACTTTAGAATAACCCTATAAATATTTTTATCACAAAAATAGTCTACAACAAAAAAAATCACTAAAATGTTTTATTAAAGAGGTAAATAAACACTTATACCCCTAGGATTAAGTAATTTATACTTAAGGTTTAAAGTTAAAGGGTTGGATTTAGGGGTTAAGGTTTCAAATTTCAAAAAAGAAAAATTAAAATTAAATTTTGAAAAAAAACTATTTTAGTCATTTTTCTTGAGTACTATTTTGTGATAAAAACTTTTAAAAAACTATTTGAGAGAATAGTCTTAGTAAATATTAGAGGATCAAATATTTGTTGTAACTACAGAAATGTCCATTAACTTGTTTTAAGAAATATATTAAATATTGTTTAATATATAATAAAATCAGTAGTACAAATATATATATATATATATATATATATTAATAAAATGGACTATTTGAGGTTTTAGGAAGCGTCCACATCAGCATAAAATCTTTTTCCCAAAAGAACTCATGTAGCATTATTACTAAAAAAAATAATAAGTAAATATATAATATAATGAAATATAAATAATAAATAAATATATAATATAAGAAATATAAATATTACATTAAACATCTATCACAATATTATCATTTGATATAAAAGCATAAAAATTAGAATAAGTAAAAGAGAAATTATCTAGGATATCCCTTTTAGTTTATTTTCACAAAAATAGTTTTCAATGAGGAAAATGACCAAAATGTTTCATTAAAGAGGTAAATATATACTTATAACCCTAGGGTTAACTAATCTAGACTTATGGTTTAGAGTTAAGGGGTATGGTTTTGGAAGTGGCGTTTCAAATATTAAAAAAATGTATTAAATTTTTGAGGCTCCAGGAAGTATTCACAATATCATAAAATCTTTCTTCCAAAAGAAGCCATGTGGAATTACTATTATGAAACAAAAATAATTAATAAGTAAGTATACAATATAAGAAAATATAAATATTAGGTAAATATACAATATAAGAAATAGAAATATTATATTAAACATCTATCACAATATTATCATTTAATATAAAAAGTAAATATACAATATAAGAAAATATAAATAATAAGTAAATATACAATATAAGAAATAAAAATATTACATTAAACATTATCACAATATTATCATTGATATAAAAATACAGTAAAATCTCTGTAACTTAATACTTGATAAATTAATAATCTCTATAAATTAATAAATTTCGTCGGTCCCAACTTCAGCCTGTTTAAAATTTGACACAATCCGATAAAATAATAAGGTAATAATTTTTAAAACAATTATATGTAAATATATGGTCTCATTAAAATTATAAATTAATAATTTATATGTACATATATTTATATAAGTAAGAATTTATTATTATATTATTTGTTTTATATTCACAATGGAATTATCTTTATATTTTCTTAACACTTAATATATTTTTGATGAGATTTAGTAATATTATATCTAAAACTACATTTAAGTTCTATGCAATATAAATTATATACACCAAATAATATAATAAAACTAATATAAATGTTAAAAAAAATAACTTAATGTGTATACACTGAAATCAAATATTTTTATTATCTTAAAATAAAAATATCTTAAAATAAAAAATCTAAATACATAAATTTTTGTAAATTGATATCTCTATCAATTAATAAAATTTTAAAGTCCCAACATTATTAATTTATAGAGGTTCTATTGTATACTAATAAAAGTGACTATTTGAGGCTCCAAGAAGTGTCTACATCATCATAAAATCTTTCTTCCAAAATAAGTCATGTGACACTATTATTAAAAAACAAAAATAATAAATAAGTAAATATACAATATAAGAAATAGAAATATTACATTAAACATCTATCACAGTATTATTATTTGATATAAAAACAAAAAAACTAGGATAAGTAAAGATACAATATAAGAAAAAATAAACAATAAGTAAATCTACAGTTAAAAAAATAAAATAAAAACTAAATTAAACATCTATCTGAAAAATGTATAGTAAAATAAATAATAAGTTTTTAAAGACCGATGAAGTTGAAGTGCAACATGAATAACATCATTGAATATATTTGCACACGTTATTTAGAATGAGTTTTCCATTTAGCGAACTCTAATAATCAGTAGTCAAACTTGAATGAGTCATGGTTCCATTAGGTGTTATACATGAACATAATTGCAATAACATTTGTATTGTTTTGAAGATTATGTTGCAATTTCGAGTATAACCTTAAATTGAGTCTTATCTAATGTACATTTGAACTGATAAAAAAACTTGATTGTTGAAGCTACTTCTCCATCCTCAGTCTGATGATTATGCTCAGTTATCCCAGGTAAGAAGAAGAAACAAAAATGTAAGAGATAATATGTTTTTAAAAAGTTGGAATCCTAAATGTTTTTTTGTCATCTTCTCTAGATTGAAACATAAAGAGAAGAAAGGATTTGATGGATTAATGCAAGAGATGACGAGTCATGCATCAAATGACGTTTTAGAAAGTTATAAAAAACAACAAAAGTGAATCAATGCCAAAATTTGAGGGTGAGTCTAATGAAAGTTATTGTAGAACAGTGGAGAAGTGGTGGTAGGGTCATAGAGTGGTATGGCGGTGACGGCAGAGTTGAGTCGCGGGGAGGTGATGTGGTCACAGATTGACTGTGATGGTTGTATGACTTAAAGAAAATACATACCAAAGCAGTGGAGAGAAGGAAGAATATAGTTTTGAGATGAGTTTTTGCATGTGCAATTTTAGTATTTGTCAAGTCTTAGAGGTCAGATCGAAGGTGTATATTTACGGAGGACATGTCAAAAAGGTAGAATAAATGTCGTAAGTATTATCGGAGGTAAGACGAAGCCATGATCGTAATTGCTTCTTAGACTTGCTTACATGAACACAAAAATATGTATGTGAAGGCAAATTTGGAAGAGTATGCGAAAATCAAATTATGATAAGAGCATAATGCATAAAATCTACATCAGTTGACATTCTATAATTCTAATGTAAAATTTCAATGTAACTATAGAACAATCGGTTTATGGTTCAGTTGGCAAGCAAATACCAATTTATCAACCAACTAAACTGAATATACAAAAATAAACCAAAATAAATTAAATAAACAAAAATTTATGCACTTCATATATATATTTATACCAATTTTAGTTTAAATATATATTTTTTAAATGAATAAAAAATTCAAATATAAAATTAATATTATATTTTGTAAAGAATAAATTAAATATTTAAAATAATATTATTTTTCATTTATTTGCATACCCTATGGGCGGGTTGATCACTAGTTGAGATGGTAATGTTACGTAAAATCGTAGCAAAAACTTGTCGTTGACTCTGCCACGTACTCATTGTTTATCTCTGTTCTCTGAAACACATCACATGATGACTTCATCCGATCTCTGTCTTCACTCCACACTCCACCACCAACTCTGTTTTCAAGTGTTTCATCGAGACCCGAATACTCATTTTAGGATCCGACCCGGTTTTTCACCTGTCTTCTCTCTCTGTCCCACCATATGAAGCGGGGCAAGAAGAGCTCGAATGCGGGTGACCCAGTGACCAACTCGGACACTCCAACCGGGTCTAGCGAAGTGGATGCAATGAAACCAAGTTTGAGCTCGATGAAATCGATGGGTCTACTTCTTGCTGTTCTTATGGTTGCTTCTGTTATGTTTTCTCTGTCGGTGGTACTCAGAGACCCACCTTCTGATGATGTTGTGGAGAGTGTTGCAGCTTCCAGGGTTCTTCAGCTCAGATTCCACCAAGGTAAATCCCTCTCAGAAAAAAGTTACTTCTTTTGCATGAAATCAATAATAAGCCAATGTTGCATTTACTTCTGGTTTTCAGCCAATGAATCAGACGGTGTGTCAAGCGAGAAAAAGAACCATCTTGTCCATGGTTTCGATAAAGAATCATGCTTGAGCAGATATGAGGCAAGTTTATATAGAAAGGAATCGCCTTTTAAGCAATCTTCTTACCTGGAATCTAGATTCAAAAGATATCGAGATCTTCATAGAAAGTGTGGACCATTCACTAGTTCCTATAACTCAACACTGGACCAACTCAAGTTGGGAGATCGGTCTGATGGTGGAGTGTCTAGTTGTAGCTATGTGATATGGTTGAACTCTGATGGTGAGCTTGGAAGTAGGATGCTCAGTCTAGCTTCAGCTTTTCTTTATGCTCTCTTAACGAACAGAGTTTTACTAGTGGAACCAGGTGCTGAAATGGCTGATCTTTTCTGTGAGCCGTTTCCATACACTTCTTGGTTTCTTCCCTTAGAGTTTCCGCTCAAGAGCCAGCTCAATGAACAGTCTCTTCTTCGCCATCTTGTTCTAGATTCCAGTGACCAACAAAAGCTTTTCTTTTGTGAGGAAGGTCAAGTTTTGTTGAGTGAAACCCCGTGGCTGATCATGAAAGCAGATAGTTATTTTGTCCCATCACTCTTCTCCATCTCTTCATTTGAGCAGGAACTCGAGAAGCTCTTTCCCGAGAAAGAAACGGTTTTTTACTTCTTGGGTCAGCATCTCTTTCATCCAACTAATGTAGTCTGGGGTCTCATCACACGATACTTTCACGCTTATCTTGCTAGAGCTGATCAAAGAATAGGAATCCATATTGAAGTCTTTGATACTAGAAATTATCAGTTTCAGAATTTGGTTGAACAGATTCTAGCTTGTGGAATTAGACATGAGCTGCTTCCTGAAGTAGACAAACAGAGATATCTTCCTTCAAGCCAAGTTCTAAACAGAAAGTCAAAGGCAGTTTTCATCTCATCTTCTTCTTCAGGGTACTTTGAGAGTATCAGAGACGTGTACTGGGAAAACCCGACAGTGACGGGAGAGATAATCAGTGTTCATAAGCCTAGCCGCATGGAATACCAAAAGACCCGGAGTAACATGGAGAGCAAGAGAGCTTGGACTGAGATTTACCTTCTAAGTTGTTCTGATGTGCTCTTGGTCACAAGCCCTTTGTCCTCACTCCTGGACGTGGCTTATGGCCTTGGAGGGTTGAAGCCATGGGTATTGAACGAGACTGATCATGACTCTTTCTGTACGAGAGCAAGGTCAATGGAGCCCTGTTCCCAAACGCCACGGTCCCATGGCTGTAAAGAGTAAGAGATGAATAGTCTTGTTTCCTTTACTAGGGGCCTGTTTGTTTCACCATCCAGATGACTCATCTGGATGGAGATGAGAGTTTTGTTTGTTTAGGCATTAATAGTACAAATCATCTAGATGGCTCATCTGGATGAATTTTAAAAATTTAGGCTTAATTTTGAAAATCAGCTGGATGATTCAAATTGAATCATCTGGATGGAGATGGTTCTATCAAAATGTTATAAAGTCTATTATATCTCTGATATAATTCACAAATTACAAACCTAAACATAATATTGTTTTGTCATTCATAAAAAATGATAAAATCACAAAAACGCATTTTTCCGCGAAAAAATATTTTCCCGCAAAATCCGCAAAAATGCATTTTCCCACCAAAACCACAAAAATGCATTTTCCCGCCAAAACCGCAAAAAAGGATTTTTCTGCGAAAAAATATTTTCCCAACAAAACCGCAAAAACACATTTTCCCGCAAAAACCGCAAAACGCATTTTCTTGCCAAAACCGCAAAACGCATTTTCCCGCCAAAACCGCAAAAATGTATTTTCCTGCAAAAATACATCTTCCCGCAAAAATGCATTTCCCGCCAAAACTGTAAAAATGTATTTTCCCGCCAAAACCGCAAAATGCATTTTCCTGCCAAAACCGCAAAACACATTTTCCCGCCAAAACCGCAAAAATGCATTTTCCCGCCAAAACCGCAAAAATATTTTTTCCCGCCAAAACCGCAAAAATATATTTTCCCGCCAAAACCGCGAAAACACATTTTCCCGCCAAAACTGCAAAACACATTTTCTTGCAAAAAAACATTTTTCCGCAAAAATACATTTTCCCGCCAAAACCGCAAAAATGCATTTTTCCGTCAAAACCGCAAAACGCATTTTCTGCTAAAACCGCAAAAAAAATATTTTCTTGCCAGAAACGCAAAAACACATATATATATATATTTCGTTCAAACTGCAAAAATACATTTTCTTGATAAAATCGCAAAATCAAATTTCTTGTCAAAATCGTGAATATGTATTTTTCTTTTAAAAGTGCAACGTTATATTTTCCGTTAATAATTATATTTTAGACTATTTAATAAAATCAATACAATTAAAATTAATATCAAACATATAATTAAATCAAAATAAGGGTATAATAGTAATTTGTTTACTAAACTCATTTGGATGGAAATGAAAATAATGAAACAAACATAAGTTCATTTAGATGATTCATCTAGATGAACCATTTGGATGGATAAACAAACAGTCCTATAAAATCTGGATGAATCATCTAGATAGATCATATAAATGGATCATCTAGATGGAGATGACAGATGGTGAAACAAACGGGCCCTAGGTGTTGTAAGTTCAAGAATTTCTGAGTTTCCCAATAGACGTAATGAATTAACTAAATTTATGAGTGCATAAACTTGATCGATCTGTAGGTGTCATTGTTCATGTCTACAATAGTATACATTCGAAGTAGAAACCTATGGAAGGTGCTAAAGTTGCTATAAGTGAAGTTAATAAAGAGAGATTGAAATAAAGGGTTCAAGAGACTTGCAACAACACATAATGATAATGGGCTTTTGTGTACATAGTTGGATCAATTAATATTAAGAAAATGGGCTGTAATATTAAAACGTGAATACAAATGGGCCCCTAATTGGAGGCTTTACCATTACGTAAATGATGAGAAATATGCAAGTCCCACATCGGTTGTGAGACTGAAAATAGAGCAATATATATATGTTCCCATGATAGCATGGATTAAACAGCTCATGGGAAGAGAGGAGTCTCCATACGCGCCGCCGCCGTCTTGCTCGGCTCAGCGTGAGTCTTGGGTCTTGGTGGGCCTTCGGCCCAATAAGATTTTTTTGGACCAAGTTAAGCCCAACGATTTTGCCATTTTAAATTAAAAAAACAGCATGATGTTTATGTCTAAACGGTGCGTAGTTTGTTTCAAAACGACACGCATTTCATCTGTTTGCCAGATATTTATTAAACGAGAAGAGAGAGTCTTGAGGAAGAAGTTTTGCAACTCAACTTCCCTTGATCTCCGCGAGATTCTCTCCCACGTGCAGCAGTTGTTGCGGAAAGTGGGTCTTCTCCTTCTCTTTAAATATTGTCTCTCCTCCTCATTCATTTCTTACGTTTTTCACACTTTTCTCAAAGCGAAACCAGCAAAAAAAACCTTAGCGTAAGTCTATAGTCGAGAGTTTTTCGTAGTAATAGTTCGATAGGGCATTCACGAGTGAAGCGTGAATCGCCAACCATAGTTGTATCCTGGGACTCGGTATTCGCACAGTTTCGTCTCACTACGAAGCGAATATTTAGAGTTAAGGAAAGAGATCATATCTCGCATCCATCTTTATTACGAATGCGTTTTACTTATTGGTTTCAATTCGTATTTTCATTTGTCTATTTCCTTAACATTGTTTTATTATTATCGTTTATATCAATTCGGTTTTTCGGCTTCTACAATCTTAACTCTAATTTCGCTTTTTGTTCAAAAGCTTTAATCGGATTGAAAACGATTTATTAAACGGTTTATTTAAGGATTTGTAAACGTTTTTTGAAACAGTGTTTGCGATCTGCTTTGTAGCACTTCCGCGAAACGTTTCTTAAGTATCTCATAACGGTTTGCGTTTTGCTATATAGCACTATCGTGAACGTTTATTGTTATACGATTCTTAAAACGTTATAAAAACAATTCGTTTCCACGAACACCTTTTAAAAGCGAGTCTGTGAAACAATCAAAACGCCTTCATTGACGGTTTCTGCGAACGCTTTAGGCGAGTTTGCAAAACGGGTCTTGGCTTATTATCATTTCTGGTTGGATCAATTGTAAACGATCTCTATTAAAACCAAATGATTAACGATTTGCGTTTTGCTTTGTAGCACTTTGCAAAACGTTTTTTATTTTTTCTATAAACGGGTTTGCGGTTTGCTTATAGCATTTTCTGCAGAACGTTTTAGATATACCCCAAACGGTTTCTGCGAACGCTTTTAAGCGAGTTTGCAAAATGTTTTCTCAGACTTATATCGATATGATTTGGTTCAAACACCAAAAATGACAATCGATTTAAAACTATTATTTTTTATTCAAATAATATGTTAATATGTTATTGTTGAATGGAGTACTAATCCGTTTTCATATTTTCTCAACAGAAAAATGATGGATTCAAACAACACCACCATCAACCAAACTCCACTCAACGTTGCAGCAACAGATGCAACCGTGACAACTGTTGGAATCACAGCGTCAACCGCTGCAGCAACAACAACTACCCTACTTGTGGGTAATGGTGCTGATGAGACCACACGCCATAGCCTTTTCGGTGATGGTCTTTATCAAACTGGTTCAAATCAAGGAACCACAAGTGCTCCGGTTGCAGTTGTAACTCCTCCGGCTGTCCCTGGCATGATCTCTCAAGGATTGATGCCAGACAAATTTGATGGCAAAGGCTTCAAAACGTGGCAGAAGAAGATGTTGTTCTTCCTCACGACAATGAAGTTGGATAAGTTCATCCAGGAGGACAAGCCCATAGTCCCTTACGGGATTGAAGATATGCACACTTTCGCAAGTGTTGATCAATGGGTCCACTCTGACTTCATCTACAAATGCTACATTTTGGTCGTCTCATTGATCTATTGTACCGAGTCTATTGTGAGACTCCCACTGCGAAAGAGTTGTGGAGTTCATTGGACAAGAAGTACAGAGGTGAAGACGCTGGCTGCCAGAAGTATGTGGTTGCCAAGTTCCATGATTTCAAAATGGTGGATTCAAAACCCATCATGGATCAGGTGGAAGCGTTTCAGCTCATTTGCCATGAAATCGCTGCTGAAGGGATGTCTATCTGTGAGACATTCACAACTCTCAGCTTCATTCAGAAGCTTCCTCCAAGCTATGCGGATTTCAAGAACTACTTGAAGCACAAGAAGAAGAAGATGGGTCTCGAAGAGCTCATCATGAGGCTTCAGATGGAATCCAGAAATCGAATAGCTGACAAGGTCAATGCTGTCAATGCTAAGGAGCATAGTGTCAACATGGCCAAACACAAAGGCAAAGGAAAGGCACACACCCACTCTCCTGCTAAGCCTTTTAAAACGGTGACACCATTGAAAGTTTTTGGACCAAACTTCAAGAAGAAAGGTGGTGAAGCGAATGTGGAAAAAATTCAAAGGGAAGTGCCACTACTGCCACAAAGTGGGACACAAGACTGTTGAGTGTCGCAGCAAGATCAGAAATGAGAAGGCTCAAGCAAATCTCACTGAAGAGGATCTCGTTGGAGTGATGACTGAAGCCAACATGGTTGAAGGTAACAACCCTAAAGAATGGTGGTACAATACAGGTGTTACCACCCACATTTGCACTGATAGGGCGATGTTCAGAACCTATCAGAAGAGCAAGACTGAGGAGAAGCTGTTCATGGGAAACACTGCAGTCTCCAAGATTGAAGGCCGCGGCAAAGTGATTCTGAAGATGACATCTGGACATGAAGTCACTTTGACGAATGTGAAGCATGTGCCTGACATGAGGAAGAACCTGGTCTCGGGAACCTTGCTCAGCAAGAATGGATTCGCTACAACTCTTGAGGCGGATAAGCTCGTGATTAGGAAGAATGGGATGTATTTGGGTAAGGGGTATGTTAAGGATGGACTGGTCAAAATGAATGTAATGACAGTCCTTCCAAAAGTTGTAACTCCAGAAGCTTCAACTTCAATGAATAAGAAAAAGCCAGTTGCTTATTTGGTTGAGTCGTTTAATATATGGCATGAAAGATTATGCCATGTAAACAACAAATCAATACAAAGATTAATGAATTTAAATCTAATTCCCAAATTTAAAACAAGTAAACAAAAATGTGAAATATGCGTACAGGCTAAACTCACAAAACACCATCACCTCATGTTGAAAGAACTAATAAACCTTTAGATTTAATTCACACCGATTTATGTGATTTAAAATATATACAAACTAGAGGTGGAAAAAAATACTTTGTGACCTTCATAGATGATTGCACAAAACATTGTTATGTATATTTATTACATAGCAAAGATGAAACCTTAGAAAAATTCAAAGAATTTAAACTCGAGGTCGAAAATCAGCTTAAAAAACCTATTAAAATAGTTAGAAGCGATAGAGGAGACGAGTATGATGGTCCATTTAATACATTTTGTAAAGAACATGGAATAATCCATCAAACTACAACTCCTTATTCACTAGAATCTAATGGAGTTGTTGAACGCAAAAATCGAACTCTAAAAGAAATGATGAATGCAATGTTGCAGGAATTTGGGTTACCCCAGAACATGTGGGGGGAAGCGTTGCTTACCACTAATTATATCCTCAATAAAATTCCACACAAAGTAACTGGCAAAACTCCTTACGAATTATGGAAAGGTAATTTACCTTCGTATAAATACCTTAAAGTGTGGGGGTGCTTGGCAAAAGTAGCGGTACCGCCACTGAAAAAGGAGACCCAAAATAGTGGATTGCATTTTCATCGGATATGCACATAATAGTAGTGCTTATAGATTTATGGTACATAAATCTGAAATATCAGATATCCATGTAAATACAGTCATGGAATCAAGAAATGCATCTTTCTTTGAAAATATTTTTCCATGCAAGGAAAAACAAGGTTCAAAACGAACTAGAGAAGAAAGAGACGATGACAATGATTCAGAAATTGAGACAAACATCAAAATTTCTATAAATGATATTTCAGAAAATGAAAAAGAAGATGAACCTAGAAGAAGCAAAAAAGCTCGAAAGGAAAAATCTTATGGTGAAGATTTCTTAATGGCACTTTTAGTAGAAAATGATCCAAAAACTTTGGCAGAAGCCATGTCTTCACCAGACGTTCCATTTTGAAATGAAGCCGTCAAAAGTGAATTCAATTCTATCATGCAAAATTATACATGGTATATAACGGATTTACCACCAGGTTGCAAAGCACTAGGAAGTAAGTGGATTTTAAAACAAAAACTAAACCCTGATGGAACACCTGGTAAACACAAAGCTAGGCTTGTAGTTCAAGGATTCCGACAAAATGAAGGTTTTGACTATTTTGATATATATTCTCCAGTAACGAGAATAACATCAATAAGGTTGATGATAGCAATCGCAGTCTTAAGAGACCTAGAAATCCATCAAATAGATGTAAAAACCGCTTTTTTAAATGGTGATTTAGAATAGGAAATTTACATGAAACAACCTGAGGGCTTTGTCATTTCTGGACAAGAAGACAAAGTTTGTCGACTTGTAAAGTTACTCTATGGGCTTAAACAAGCTCCTAAATAATGACATGAAAAATTTGACAATGCAATGTTGTCAAATGGTTTCAAAATTAATGAATGTGATAAATGCATATACTACAAAACTACCAAAAATGGGTATGTTTTTTATGCTTATATGTAGATGATATGCTTATTATTGGAAACAATAAAGATATTATCAATCAAACAAAGAACATGCTCAAAGGAAAATTTGAGATGAAAGATTTGGGATTAGTAGATGTTATTCTTGGGGTCAAAGTCACAAGAAATTCAAATGGAATTATCTTAACTCAATCTCATTATGCTCAAACAATATTATAGAGGTTTAAAAATTACTCTAATGGTACTGCAAAAACTCCGTTAGATCCCTTAATTCACTTAACAAAGAATTCAGGTGAAGCGGTTTCACAAAACGAGTATGCACGAGTGATCGGAAGTCTTATGTACTTAACAAATTGTACTAGACCAGATCTAGCGCACGCAGTAAACGTACTTAGTCGATATACAAGTAATCCAGGTCATAAACATTGGAAAGCTATAACGAGAGTACTCAACTACTTGCGTCATACCAAAGATTTTGGGCTTCATTATGGTAAAGAACCAGCAGTTTTAGAAGGATACAGTGATGCTAACTGGATATCAGATTCTAAAAACTCAAAATCCACAAGTGGATATATCTTTACACTATGAGGAGCAGCAATTTCGTGGAAATTTACCAAGCAAACAGTACTAGCCAGATCCACCATGGAATCTGAGTTCATAGCCTTAGACAAAGCAGCAGAAGAAGCTGAATGGCTTAGAAATTTTTTGGAAGATATTCCTATGTGGGAGAAACTTGTACCAGCTATACGCATACATTGTGACAGTCCATCAGCTATAGCTCGGGCTCAGAATAATCTCTACAATGGTAAATCTCGTCACATCAGAAGACGACATAAAACCATTAGACAACTTATCTCAAATGGTGTAATCACAATTGACTACATCAAATCGGCCGACAACCTAGCGGATCCATTCACTAAAGGTTTGCCACGAGATATAGTTGCTAAATCATCAAAAAGAATGGGTTTAAAGCCTATAACGAATGAGGATGCTTGATTGCAACCCTACCTATCATGACTGGGGATCCCAAGACGTAGGTTCAAAGGGAAAACAAAATCAAACAAAATCTACGACAAGCACTTTGAGACAAGGTAGTCTCTTCCCAGCTCTTAAAGATGATAAAAGTGCTAACGAATGTGTCAAGGATAAGCATAAGCTTTTAATGATTCCATAGCTTCTAAAGAGGAGTATTACTTAATACTTCTCATGGTTAATTACCTAATGAGTGTGAAATGCGGCCGTTTCTAGGGGAATGAATGCAAGGCTATATTCTCTAAGTTCACTCATGAAAACCAGGAATAGTTCAGGGCCACAACGAACACAATAGAGAACTAAGTTCTACGAGAAAATGAAGCTGCGTTATGCTTGTTGTCTCGGTCTACATAAAACACCGGTTGGTTCAAGACATCATGTTCACCTTCTGGTAAAGTAAACCCGACAGATATTAAATATGAGTGGTTCAAGGCTTAAAAATGCCACCAACTCAAACACAGTGAATTTTTCGCTAACACTCTCGATAAGTCTGTCTAGTCTAGTCAGGATTAGAATAAGTTTAGTAATTAGATTCTTTGAGTCTGCATTTAGTCTGCATATGTTTAGAGTCATTTCTATTCATGTGGGGGATTGTTGAATCAATTAATATTAAGCAAATGGGCTGTAATATTAAAACGTGAATACAAATGGGCCTCCAATTGGGGGCTTTACCATTACGTAAATGATGAGAAATATGCAAGTCCCACATTGGTTGTGAGACTGAAAATAGAGCAATATATATATGTTCTCATGATAGCATGGGTTAAACAGCTCATGGGAAGAGAGGAGTTCCCATGCGCGCGCCGACGCCGCCGTCCGGCCGGCTCGGCTCAGCTCGGCTCGGCGTGGGCGTGGGCTTGGGCTTGGGATTGGGTCTTGGGTCTTGGGTCTTGGGTCTTGGTGGAGGGCCTCCGGCCCAATAAGATTCTTTTTGGACCAAGTTAAGCCCAACGATTTTGCCATTTTAAATTAAAGAAACAGCATGATGTTTATGTCTAAACGGTGCGTAGTTTGTTTCAAAACGACACGCATTTCATCTGTTTGCCAGATATTTATTAAACGAGAAGAGAGAGTCTTGAGGAAGAAGTTTCGCAACTCAACTTCCCTTGATCTCCGCGAGATTCTGTCCCACATGCAGCAGTTGTTGCGGAAAGTGGGTCTTCTCCTTCTCTTTAAATATCGTCTCTCATCCTCATTCATTTCTTACGTTTTTCACACTTTTCTCAAAGCGAAACCAGCAAAAAAACCCTTAGCGTAAGTCGAGAGTTTTTCGTAGTAATAGTTCGATAGGGCATTCACGAGTGAAGCGTGAATCGCCAACCATGGTTGTATCCTGGGACTCGGTATTCGCACAGTTTCGTCTCACTACGAAGCGAATATTTAGAGTTAAGGAAAGAGATCATATCTCGCCTCCATCTTTATTACGAATGCGTTTTACTTATTGGTTTCAATTCGTATTTTCATTTGTCTATTTCCTTAACATCGTTTTATTATTATCGTTTATATCAATTCGGTTTTTCGGCTTCTACATACATTGCTCGGCAACAGTTGTGTTTTATTCTTTAATCTGCAAATGGGGCAAGACCAATGTATGATGAGCCATTTATTAACCACAAACCAGGTGAAAGGTGTGATCGCATCTCAGTAAGCCTCTCACTACGGGTCCCCTGATAAGCCTCTGCGTTCTAATCCACAATCAGCTCATCCTACTCTTCATAGCTTACATCAAAAATCCTTACCTGCAAAAAGTAGGAAAAAAACAACTCGAACCTAATGATTAATGTGAAAACAGTCTTAAAACTAGAGGAATTGCAGAACATCGAGTCAACACAGAAATATGCAGGAGCGTGAGAGTATAAAATTCCCTTCAAATACTTGAGAAGTCTGCACCATGTTCATATGATATAGCTTTCAGTTACGTTTTAATGTCATCTCAATATATAAAATTCCCTTCAAATACTCAATAGCTTTCAGTTACAGTTTCTAACCATGCACAAGAACATGAAAGCAGAGAGAACTAGAATAGAACCTGTCAGTGGTGTGAATTCAACATTGTCGACATAAGTTGTTCATCTACTAGTCTCTACAAATTCTGCCTGAATCCAAAACAAATAAACGAGTAAGCCATTAATTATGTCACTTCTTATGTTTGATGGTCCACCAGGAACATGTCAAAGCTATGTAATTATTTTCTCTCAAAACCCTTCTCCATCTCGACCATAAAGTCAGTAGAAAAACTCCAAAACCCATCTTCCTTACTTGACAAACGTGTAAGATTGCTCAGATTTATTTTAAGACTAACCATAGATGATGGACCCCTTGATTCTGATAGCTCTAAATACCACCAGTAGGCACGAGAAGCCTCCAACACTGAGGACTCCATACTAAGCAGCTCTGCCTGCTACAGCACCAGTCAAAGCTCTTGTGTAAGCTCGATCTACAAGTGAGCAAAGAAAAAGAATAATTTACTAATCAAATAAAAAGAAGAATACATGACCCATGTCTGATGAATTAAAGTTATATTAAAATTTAGATTCTAGAATGTTGAACAAGAAGGGGGCCAAAACTTCTTAGTTGAAGTGAATGGGTTTTGATGAATAGATACTGGAAAAAGAATATTGAGCTTTACTTGAAACATAACAACTTCAATCTATATAGCACACTTTTATACCTCAACAACTGGAGTCAAAATTCTCCACATCATAATCATAACTTGTCATACAAGTAACTAAACACCTTAAAACCACACTAATCTCTCCCGCCATTAGCTTCCCATCATCATCTCCTGAAACAAACTCAGCTATAATGTTTCCCATCTCAATCCAGCTTTTCCCAGGCTCCCTTCTCTTTTTCACACGATCCCTCATCCTCAGTTTCTCATCCCACATTCCTTTTGCAGCGTAGATATTCGACAAGGCAACATAATCTCCGACCTGATCACTATCTAACTCAAAGATCCGTTTCTGAACTTCTTCCCCGAGCTTAACATTCCCTTGAAGACTGCAAGCACCAAGCAAGGTTCTCCATATCACCGCGTTTGGCTTTACAGGCATCTGATTTATGAACTCGTGAGCATCCTTCAAACGCCCTGAACGACAAAGCAAATCCACCATGCATCCGAAATGAGGGTCTCTAGGTTTCAGATTGTAATCCTCAACCATGCTCCTGAAATGTCGTTTCCCTTCTTCCACTAAACCGCCGTGACTACAAGCCATCAAGACGCCAATGAAAGTTACATCGTTTGGAGACACAGATGAATCTTGGCTCATTTTCTTGAAGAGTTTTAATGATTCTTGAGCTTGGCCGTTTAAAGCGTACCCAATAATCATAGATGTGTAAGTAGTCACATCTTTTCTCAATGTTTCATCAAAGATTCTCTTCGCTTTCTCAACATCCCCAGCTTTTACATACATGTTAAGAAGTGAGTTTCTTAGAGTCAAATCCATACCCAATCTTCGCTTGCTCTTGATGCTCCGCGAATATATCCCTTCTCCCATCTGAACCGCCCCGAGATCAGCACAAGCAGATAAAGCAACAGTCACAATCACTTCATCAAGCTCGATTCTTTCCTCTTCCATTCGTCGAAACAGCTCAAGAGCTTGCATAGCTTTCTCGTTATCAGTGTAAGCTGCAATCATAGCCGTCCATAAGACAACATTTTGTTTATCAGACGTTTCGTCGAACACGTGGCGTGCACTAGAGATATCACCTGCAGCTGAGTAGAAACCGACAAGGGATGTCTGAATTTGGATTATGCTTTCGAACCCAAGTTTTCTTACAAGAGCGTGGATCTGTTTGCCAACAAAGGAGTGACCTTTCTGAGCTAACGATGAAGCTTTGATGGCGAACAAGACAGAGAAACTGTCTACGAAACTAGGGCTTTCTCTGAATCGTTGTTTGAAATTTAAGAGAGCTTTGATTGGCTCCCCAGAGTCAAGATAATGTTTCAAGGTGTGATTAGATTTAAGCGAGTTCGTATGGTAATGAAGTAGAAGAGAGGAATCCAACTTGTTGATCACTCGTCTAGATGCAGTCACAGACGAAAGATGACGTAAGATAGGCGTCATCGTATCGTATCCCTACCGTTGCGTCTTAAGCTTAGATTTTTAAGGGTTAAGAGATATGGAGGTGGCGCGTGAGGGTTACTCGCTATAAAACCCATTAATAATTAGGAAAATTCCTTAAAAATACTTGGACTAATTTTCATTTGCCAATAAAATACATGAACTATTATGGATCCCTGTTTAATACATGAACTAATTTTCGTTGCCTATTAAATACACAAACTTTTGAAATTCGCAATTTTTACACATCGTTTTAGACGGTGTTAACTATATTTAACAGAAGTGACGACGGTGTTAGTGTTAATTAAACACATGTTTAAATTATGAAATCAAAATTCCTTAAAAATACATGAACTAATTTCATTTGCTAATAAAATACACGAACTATTCTGGATTCCCGTTTTAATACATGAACTACTTTTTGTTTTCCATTAAATACACAAACTTTTGAAATTTTCCAGATTTTATACATCGATTTAGACAACGTCAACTATGTTTAACAGAAGATGAAAATCCTCCTAATAGATTATATTGTTAGTTTTCTTCTCCATTACGCTTACATAGTGTATTTTTTGGATGAAATTTCAAATTTATTGATCAAAGTAGAAAAGAAAGAATATATGTACATCCTAATTCATAACACTAAACTTATTGATCATAGTGTAAATTAACCTTGATTGAATCATTATCACTACAACCAAAGAAAAAAATAAGAACCAGAAATACATAACATAAACTAATTCCAAAATCAGAAGTTCATTTAAAATTACATAGTTTTCTTCATTCTTTTTCACGACATAGAAATCGACTTTATTCCGAAGCGATGTAAAGGGAAATCAAAGGAAAGAAGAAGAAAATGAACAAAGTTTGGAGAAGAAAAGAGGTTGAAATTGATTAGGGTGCCATACTCGAATTGAAACTAACTTGGCTCAATCGATTTAAGAGATTTTGACTGAGGGTGAGCGTGCTTTCACAGTTTAACCACATGTTTAGTTAAAATTAACGCCATCTTCTATTAAACATAGTTGACGTCGTCTAAATCAATGTGTAAAATCTAAAAAAATTCAAAAGTTTGTGTATTTAATGAAAAACAAAAAGTAGTCCGTGTATTAAAACGGGAATCCAGAATAGTTTGTGTATTTTATTAGCAAATGAAATTAGTTCATGTATTTTAAGAATTTTGATTTCATAATTTAAACATGTGTTTAATTAACACTAACGCCGTCGTCACTTCTGTTAAATAAAGTTAACGCCGTCTAAAACGATGTGTAAAAACTACGAATTTCAAAAGTTTATGTATTTAATAGGCAATGAAAATTAGTTCATGTATTAAACGAGGATCCAAAATAGTTCATGTATTTTATTAGCAAATGAAAATTAGTCCGGGTATTTTTAAGGAATTTTCCCTTAATAATTCACCGAAGTTGCTAAAGTTTTCTGCTTTTAACCAATGCAGATGGCAACATACCTGAGGCTAGGAATCAAGTAGGTAGGATCTTCTTAGATGATGTCCGGTTGAGCTGTGCAACTATCTTGTTTCTCGTAATGGTGTCTTCACTTCTCTTGGAATAAGAATAAACTCTAGATAAAGTACTAGAGAGGTTGAGACATATTTGGCTCTTGTCTGAAGTTTGCTTAGTGACTTAAAGTCAAGTACTTGGTTTTTGTAAGAGATGTTGGATTAAGCTTGAAAGAAAGAGTAGCTTGGGATGCAAGTTAGAGATTTAATCCTACCAATTTATCTAGATATGTTACCTATTAGGATTAGGAGATAATAAACTCTATATAAAAAAATGTCAAGTTGTGACATAACTTACAAAAGTTTTTAGAGATACTAGGTGGTTGTCCGCAATGTTGCGGATACGAATAATTTATAAAATTATATTTTCATGAAACTAAGTCTAGTTTTCTTATTCAAAATTACATGTTAATTTTATTTGAAACTAAAAGCTAATTGTAAACATATGAAATTTCTAATGTAACAAAAAAAAACTCTTTTATTTAGATTAACATCTTTTTATTCTTTATATATGAAAATGATTTATTATATCTTATGATTTTGAATGCTAATTATTTTGTCACACTTTCTAGGATTTCTACAGTTATCTTTTATAAACCATTATATTTGATATTATTTAGATCGTTTGGAAAATGATTTTAATTGGTTCTAAATTACCTTTTAAAAATTATCATTCAATCAAACTATGATAAGTTATCATTTAAGGTTTCAACTATGAATGATATTTTTAATTGATTTATATTTAATATTTATAGCAGAATTGCTTACACCTAAATATTAGTAGCTGAAACATAAAAATAAGAAAAAACTAAAATATATGATAAAATTTTGATTCATGCATAAAAAATCAATGTTTACAACAGTTTTCACAAAATTACTACTTTTGATCCATGCATAAAAACAGTGAGCGTGATCACTCCTACATAGAACGATTTAAGATAAAATCACTGCAATTTAAAGGGTAAACCACATGATATTTTTGATTTATAACTTGACCAATTTATTTATATAAAGTATAGATTCCTTTTCTCCTGGGTATGACACATCAGATGTCATTGCACAAATTCGAGCTTCCAGCGGCCGACACGTGGACTGTTTAATGAAACGCAGAGCTGCGGGCTTTGTCTTTCAGACTGGGTTTCGTTGGGCTTTGGTTATAATGTCTCGGATAGAATGAAATGGGATTTAACGAATGTTTTGTTCTTTTCTTATGTTGCTTATGTAAAAGGCCGTAGCAAGTCCTATTAATTATTTGGGCTCAGAAAAAGAAAAAAAAATTAGAACTCCATCTTCATCCGCCTTCTTCGAGAATATCAATAGTGGATTCTTAGGGTTCGGCGTCTGCGCACCAGCTCCGATTATGTCAAACAACCATGGTGGTTCTTAAAGGATCTGCGAGACACCTCTTCGTGTTGGATCTCTGTGTCGTTCACCATCCCCGTTGTTATGCAGCTTAGGCTTGCACTTGATCTCCTCTAATTCGTTACGTAATGAAGTCCTTCATCACCATTAATAGCGTTCTTTAATCCTTGGACCCACACCAACCACGATTGATCATTCAATGCTCTTTATCTCTTTCACAGTCTGTGGAACTCCACCTATAAAAAAGCCAGTCTTTTCCCATCAATGTCATCCTCACCATTCTTATTCAAGAGAAAAAAAATTTCGCAGTAAGAGCATCTCCAACCACACTCTATAATTTACTGCAAAATTGAGTGGGAAATAGAGTAATGAACAAACAAAAAAATCATTACTCTATTTATAGCTAAACAATCAGTTGGCTAAACCTCACTCTATAATTTATTGTAAAATAGAGTGGGAAATAGAGTAATGACTAAATCAGCAGCAACATTGTTGAGAGGCTATGCCAAGGTTGAGCCACTGACAATAGCTAAACTTAGCCAGTTTATCATCACAGCCGAACCTCAGGTTCACTTGCGACTTTTAATAGATTTGTCTACACCATCATTCTAAGATGTGTTTATGATTGCAACATTTATTATTGCAGAAAATAGAATTTATCTGCATTGGGAAAGTCACCTATATCAAGGCAGAAAATGTGCGCAAGGAAACTTCAGAGGAGTGCCTCATTGTTTGCATGCATGTTCTGCAATCAGACTAATGTCGTTGGTGTTTTCAGGTACACAGCCATTTCAGTGGTTCTTTTTAGTAAGATATAGATAGTAACTAAAACATTGTACCTGTCTATTAGGTATTGTGTGGAGATGACTGTTGCTGATGATCCGGACGAAGCTGTTTTCGTTAAGTTTCTATGGTGAAATAACAAAGCTCACCAATATCTGGGCTGCTGATGCTGGTCATCTGCTGGGTCATGATCATTGAGGTTTACGAGAGGATAATGGAGGACATGTATTGTGATTTAAGAAACTCTGTGAAACTCTATCCAAAACGGCCGTTGAGATTCCTGAACTGCATCAGTACTTATCTGAAGTTTGCTGAAGAGACAATGAAGCAGAACAACTGATTCCTCCTCTGAGATTTCTTTCTTGCCTTGAATCTCTAATAAACAAAAGAAATAATTTTATTCAAAAATGAACTGTCTAACATCAAGCAACCATCTTCTGTAACAAACATCTTCATCATCCATCTACTGCTAACTTACATAATTTAACTTTGTATATATATAAATATCTAATAAACAAAAGCAATAATTTTATTCAACAATAAACTACAATCAATATAAGTACATATATAATAAAATTCTTCCAGGAATTATATTTTATAAGTTAGTCAGTAATATTTAATTGGGTAACAGAAAAAGTTATATTTATTCCAAAATTCAAATCAGTTATGTTGATATATAATAATTATAATACCTATAAGATTCTAACAAACATGTATATATAGAAATATAATACTTCAAATATTTTTAGTTATAATGAATAAGTTACTTCTTCTATGTGTATATCATTAGTTTTAAGAAACAATGTATAAAAGATAATTTAATTCATGAAACAAATATATAACTGAAGCAAAATAACTTCATTGTACTTAACCCAATCAACTGTAATTTTAAGAAAACTATGTGAATTACTATTATAGTTAAACTAGAATAAATTGAAAGAAAATAATTATATTTTTAAATGTATAGTAAAATATATAGTTAAATTGTTATAAGAAATTATAAATGTCAATGATATTTTTAGTTAAAATAAATCAAACTTTTAAAGTAAATATGTATTAATAGTTTATATATTCGTCCGCCCGTAGGGCGAGTTTATCCTAGTTAAATCATATATTCACATGACCAATAAAAAAACATTACCTTGTGTCACAGAGTTGAAAACTTATCGTCTTCACATACATTCCATATAAATATGGACTAAGTGATTTGAGATCACCAATATTGATTATTTAACCTATTAAATCTGAAAAAAATACAATGATTATTGTCGAAGGAGTAAAAAATTATATTAAAGTAGAAGATTAAGAATGATAAAATATTTACCAACCAAGTACTTAGCGGCTTTGGGTGTGGCAATCTTGGGAATATTGCCTTTTACTTGAGACTTATGTTGCTTGGAAGCAAACTTGGTATTCTATGACTTCTTCTTGTCTTTGGTCTTCTTGATTCTCTCCTTACTGTCAAAGCCTATAATGAGATTAGCAAGAGTTAATTTTCTAAGATTTAATGGAGATAGTTTGAAGGATTGGATATTCAAAGTAGAAGAGTTATTTGTTATTGATAACACTCCTATGGAGTTACGAGTGAGATTAGCATTGATCCACTATGATCAGATGGCTGCAACTTGGCATCCGTCTGGCTTGATATGCTATTGAGGATTGGGAACAGTATAAGATCCAATTGGAGGAGAGATTTGAAGAAGTGTTGGATGATCCTATTACAAAACTGAAAAGATTACATGAAACAGAAGGGATTAACGATTATCATGTCAAATTTGAGTTGATCTGTAACAGAATAAAGTTGAGTGAGAGTTACTTGGTGAGTGCTTATTTGGTAGGATTGAACAATGATACACAAATGCACTTCATGATGTTCCAACCTAAGTTTCTGAGAGAGTGTTTATTGTTGGGAAGATTGTAAGAGACAACTCATCCAGAAGACTTCATCAAATAATTGGAGTAATGGGAGAGGGATGAACAACACACTAACTCTTCTGGAGGAACACCTTACCATAAGCCAAATGAACCTAAAAAGTTCAATGTGTTAGGAAATGAGAAGCTGAAAGAAGTGATGAGGTAACCTCAAAAGTTCTTTTCTAATGAAGAAATGAATGATAGAAGAGCAAAAGGATTATGTTATTATTGTGATGAAAAGTATACATCGAGTCATTGCTTAAAAGATAAAAAAGACTCAGTTATACTTGCTTGAAGTAGAAGATAATGATGAATTCCTTGAAGTTGTAGAGAAACATTCTAATGAAGAAGCAGAAGGAGACATTGCACATATTGGATGAACTTGGCAGATCATCAGTTTATTCAAAGATTGATTTGAGGACTGGTTACCATCAGATTATGATAGATCAAAATGATATACACAAGACAACATTTAAGACTCACAGTGGACACTATGAGTATGTTGTGATGTCATTTGGGCTAACAAATGCCCTTGCAACCTCCCAACACTAGATGAACTCGGTTTTTAAATCATTTTTCTGAAAATTTGTGCTCATATTCTTTGATGATATATTGATTTACAATAACACTGTAGACAAGCATATTCATCACTTGAAACAGATGTTTGAGGTTATGAGAAGCAACCACATGTATGCCAAGATGAGAAAGTGTGACTTTTCTACTGAGAGAGTGGAATATTTGGGTCATTATATTGAAGCAAAGGAAGTTTCCACATATCTAAATAAAATAAAAGCAGTAGAAGAATGGCCTCAACATGAGAATTTGAAACAGTTAAGAGAGTTCCTTAGGTTAGCAAGATATTACACAAGATTTGTTAAAAGATTTTGTGGTATTGCTCTTCCTCTTACATCATTGACCAAGGAGGACTCTTTTGCATGGTCGGGGAGGCATAGTTAGCATTTGAAGAGTTGAAATATGCTTGGTGTAAAGCACTTGTTTTAGCACTGCCTGATGTCAATAAGCACCTTGTAGTTAGAATGAATGCTTGTGGGTGAGACATTTGAGCAGTTTTAATGCAGGAGGGACATCATCTAGCTTATATCAGCAAATATACTTAATCAATTTATGAAAATGAACTATTAGTAGTGGTCTTTGATGTACGGAAATGGAGACATTGCATTCTTCATGATCATTTCATCATCATGACAGATCAACGAAGTTTGAAATATCTATTGGAACAACACCTTAACATACCAATCCAGCAATAGTGGTTACCTAAACTATTTGAATTTGACTATGAGATCTGTTACAGGGAAATCAAAGACAATTTACCAATAGATGCTTTGTCCAAAGTAGAAGGATCAGAGGTTTTGAGCATGTCATTATCTTCAATGGACTGTGATTTGATAAAACGATTACATGGATATGACAAAGACCTCCAAACGAAAGATGTTATTGACGCATTAAAAAGGAAACATGATGCTAAGAAATATTTTACATGGTCTCGGAGAATTTTCAAGAGGAAGAATAAATTGGTTATGCATGTGGATACTCAATTGAGAAACACTATACTGAGTTGGTTGCGTGAGTCCGGTAGAGGGGGACATTCAAGGAGAGAGCAACATATCAAAGGGTGAAGAGTTTATTTTATTGGAAAGGGATGAGTAAAGACATTCAGAGTTTCATTAGAAGTTGTAGAATTTGTCAACAATATAAGCATGAGTCTGTTGTTCCTCCATATCTTATTTAACCTTTACTAATACCTACAACTATATGGTTTGATATTTCTATGGATTTCATTCATGGTCTTCCCACATCTTTTGGTAAGTTAGTCATTTTTGGTAGTGGATAAACTGAGTAAGACTGCTCATTTTATGGCTCTTAGTCATCTATACACGGTTGCAACAGTTTCTTAAACTTTTTGAATATAGTCTACAAATTACATGAGTATCCTCAGTCAATTGTTAATGACATGGACACAATTTTCTTGAGTGATTTCTGCAGGGATTTGTTTACATTACATGGTGTTTCATTGAACTATTCTATAGCTTATCATCCCCAGAGTGACAGGAAAACAAAAGTGGTCAATAAATACTTGGACACTATCTTCGTTACATGACTAGTGAGACCTCATCTCTAGATCAAATGACTTCTTTTGACCGAATTTTGGTACAATACCACATTTCATTCATTTACTTAACTCACTCCATTTGAAGTTGTTTATTAAAACCACCACCGTTAAATATGTCTTTCTTGCTAGACGAATCAAAGGTTGAGGTTATAGCCAAATCATTGCTGGAAAGGGAAAACATAATTTTGTTATTGCAGTTTTATTTGTTGCATGCTCAACACAGAATGAGATAAAAGTAAAGATTTACATGGAACAGAGAGAAACTTTGAGATTAAAGACTACATTTTTGTAAAGCTTCAACCATATTGATAACAATTTACAATGGTTAGGTCCACAATAAATTTTCTCGGAAGTTTTATTAGCTTTACAAGATTATTCACCGTTGTGACATTGTTTACAAACTGGAGTTACCATCATCATTTTTGATCCATCCGGTATTCCTTGTTTCACAATTGAAATTGTTGATGGGTAATGTCCATACTTGTATTGAGTTACCGACAATATTAACTGATGTTCTAGTTAAGCAACCATAGAGGATATTGGAATGGAAGATGGTTTACAAATAAGGGAAAGCAGCTACTGACGTTCTGGCTAAATGGATGAATCAGGGAGAAGAAAAAGCAATATAAGAGTTTTTGTATAACTTGTAACTGAAGTATCCATCATTTGAACTTGTGGTCAGTTTTCTCAACATAAAGGATTTGCTATAGGAAATGAAGTGGCATATGGAATAAGGAGTTGAAGATCACAGATGATATATGTCTATCATTTACTAGAATCGTTAAAAAGCGGTTAGAAGTTTGTTACAGCGAAAAATACTTGAATAAATGAAGAGAAGAAGATCATTGGTGGATTCATTCGAAAAAGTGTGTTTACTATTTCTTGGTCTCTTATCAGACCTTAGAAACTGTTCTTTGTTGTAATATATGTATAAATATTGGATCGAGTTGATTTTGTTTTATATTGAAGTATAGTTTTACTGTATCACTTGAATACAGTTGTCACGAGCAATAACAAAGTATATTAGACTGAAGAAAACACAACAAAAACATCTATGGAAAAAAAGAATTTTGCAACTAAAATATTCTTGCAAACAACAAACAAACAAACAAAAAGCAGAAGAAACAATGAAGTAGCAAGTACAGGCAAACAAATTTGCTTTGCATTTGTGAGTGTCATATATATTATCTATACGTGTCCATGATCTCATGAAAGCTGAGACTATCCTCTCCTCTAGTTTTGTGGTTTGGTTTCCACTTGCGTTCTGCGAATATCAAACTTGTCTACAAACTCCAACGGAGTGACTGTCTCATTCCTGATCCTCTTAATCTTGGGGCTCAGCAATCCCCTATGTCCAAAACCATACAGCTTCAGCACTTGATTGTCTGCAAAGTTAAAAGCCCTCTCCATGCTCTTCAAACACCTCTCGACCGCATAATCAGCGTAGCTACCACAAGGTTTACACCCAACGAAATGGGTCACAAACGGCCATCTCTCATCACCTAACCCCGGGTGGTACTTCTCTACCATCTCCTCATACCTATCAACCAAACCTTCCCAAAACCCGTGTAGATAGTACTGATTCTCCACAAACACTTTCTCCATCCATGTATCCTTCTGAGAAAGCAAGAGATAGATCAAAGCTGACTGATCATCCGCCTCGAAAGCAGGTCTACCCTTTAGATAAGCCGTCAACACCTTCCCAGCTTCATCACGTATCGGTCCTTTAGGTCCCATAGGCGCCCAAGCATCTAACAAATCCAACGACCACTGACAATTCCTCAGCAAAAAGCTACCAGTGTTCAACGCAATCCACGACTTCTGATCAAACAACAAATCCGGATAACCATGAATCACCAAGTTATGCTTCTCGTACCTAACCAAAGGGATCTGAAACAGTATGTCAGTGAACAAAGCATCACTATCCATCCACCAGATCCACTCAACTTCAGGATGAGACAACATCAACCTCCTAATCATAGGCAACTTGGCCCAATACCCAGCAAGCTCCTTATCCAAATGAGCCATGTTATACACAATCTCAATCCCATGAAGCCTACAGTAATCAATCTTGTTCTTCACAGACTTCAACAGATAATGATCACCAATGGGGTTATCACAGGGCTTAGGAGGAGACCCTGTTAATAACAAGATCCGAGCTTTGCCATTAACAGTACTAGGAAACTCAGGGTTCTTATCAAGCCATACCTTTCGTTGACTATCCCAATCCATAATCTTAGGCCCTAGAGCGTACGTCTCATTGGTACTCATCTCTGTCTCCTGAGGAGAATCCAAGTCGGTAGGATCCGAATCAGACCGGATCTCAGCTAGGATCCGGTTAGTTTCCTCGATGATGTTCTGGTTAACCGCGTCGGCGCTCGAGCTTCCGAGGTTGCCGACTCCGATTGTGCCACGTAGGACGAGGATGGTGACGAATCCGCAGAGGATGGTGATCTTGATGTTGTTGAATGTCTTCTGCATCTGTCTGCCACGTGGTAATACACCGCGACCACCTCTTCCTCCGCCGTTCGATACCGTTGACGTTGGAAGTCCTCCGCCGCCGCTTCCGGAGGGTCTTTTATGCGCCGGCGAACCCATTTTCTCGTTAGATTTTCAGTTAAAGATTTGCGACGACCATTAAAGTATGTTCCTTTTTGTCTGGAAAGACAGTCTTTGTAGTTCTCTCTCTCTCTTTGTACTTACGGATCTGAAGAAAGATCAGATCTTTAGCATGATGGGAAGGATATTCGATCTGAAGAACCCTAATTAAAAAGAAAAAACTAAACCCAATAATGCGGACACATTGTCATTAAAAAAATATATTGTCGGAGGAAAATGCTTCGCTCGATCCAGACGCAGAAGGAGAAGATACGAGTACAGCTCATTCACACCGACAAATGTCATTATTATTGTTTTAATTATATTACTAAAATCGATTTTTATGAAAGTGTTTTTTTTTTTAATGTAACACAATTACGAAAGTAGCGATTGTTAACGGAAGTTACCCCATCTCCAATGGTTTACTCTATCTTTTACACTAAAATAGAATAATTCTATAAATAAAATTGAAATTTGCTCTAATAATACACTATTTTAGAATGAAAAATAGAGTGATAAACAAAAAAAACAACTACTTATTCTATATTTGGAGCAATCATATTTTTCACTTTATTATAGAGTGAAAAATAGAATATATTCTATTTTAGAGTGAAAAATAGAACGAGATTGGAAATGGTAATATTAGTAGGCATGCAGGTTATGGAAGTAGCGATATCTAACATAAGTTAGTTCCGTTGGGCGATGATATTAGTAGGTATGCGGGTTCCGGCAGCACGGTTAGTTTTTTTGGGTCAAATAACATGGTTAATTCGATTTGAGCTATTCAGTTTTGATTAGTTCAGTTATTACAAAATTCTTTACACAATATTTGAAAAATGATTGTTATGTCTAATCATTATATTTTTTTAATGATAATATGACATACAAACAATGATGATACATATTAAAATTAATTTGTAATATAGACATATTTAATATTGATTTATATTTTTAGTAAGTGTTTTAGAATATAATAATCTTTTATATACTAAATCGTAAGTTGTATAGCAAATTAAATACTGACACATGGTGTAAATTTACAAAAATATTATGTTGACAAAAAAATGCTTTTTTTTTTACAACACGAATTTAAAAAACTGCTGTTTTATCAAAAAATTTTTTAAAATAATTTCAAAAAGAATTTCCGATTTCAAAATGAAAATTTGAAAAAAAAAATTTGAATAATTTTTATAATTTTGAATTTGAAAAATATCTTTCAAAAAATATCTTTTTAAAATATAATTATTTATTATATATATATATTAGGGGTATTAGAGTCTTTTGCTTCTTAATAAAAAAATATTTTTGAAAAAATATTTTTAATAATGGTAAACATGAATAATGATACCTACAAAATGGTAAATATGAAAATTCCCCATTAGCTATTTACAAATTTGTTTGTTATGGTTTGACTACTTTCAAAAATCTATTTTTTATAACAATCATATTCGATTATCTTACAATTCTTTTTTTGTAAGTTAGTATAAATTCAATTTTGATTAAAACACACAAATGAAGAACACAATAGTTTTATTTTCTTTAAGAATTTAAATGCAACCAAAAATTGATATGTGCTTACCACGGGATGATAATACTAATAATTTATAAACCATCGCAATGATATAAAAATAAATAATATAATAGTATAAATAGAAATATAATAATATTTTATAATTTTTGAAATATTATTTAAGTCTATTTTTTAATTATATAATTTTTAAATAAAAATAGTTCTTCAACATTTTATATATTGTTTTAAAAAATATAATTTTCTAATCTCAGCACCATTAATTTATTTTTAATATATACAATTTTTAAAAATGTTATTTAATTTTATGTTTTGATAACTGAATACCTAAAAAAAATTTCTCATAATTTTTTAAAAATTGTATTAATATAATTACCAAAAAAATAGATAAAAACCTTTCCAAAATTATTATATATATTTTAAAAATATATTTATTTTATATTAACTTTTACATATAATTAAAATAAAATTTAAAACTAAATATTATAAAATATAATACTATCGAGCTAAATAGAACGAGAATCCAGTTTGATTCGGATTAATATTTGGCTAGTTTGGTTAATATTCTTTAACCAAAATTGTTTAATTGGTTAAAATTTTGAATTAATTGGTTATAATTGATTGGTTTGGTTATTTAGTTTGAAATTTGGTGAGTTCACATGAAAATGTTAGTTGAAAGTTGGAATTAGCATGGTTTAGATCCCTTATATACTAAATCACAAGTCACTCAAGCAATAAAAATTTAACAAGTGTAATTATTTTAAAAAAAAAAATCAAAATTATACCAAAAATAATATTTTATTTTTTGTTTTAAGAGAACAACAATGATATTTTTTAAACCTATTACACTACCCATATTCTTCTTCTTTATCCACAAACATATAGATTTTAAAATTATAGTATCATATATTAAGTATATTAATGTCATTAATCAAAGAACCATAATTTACAAATAAAAATTAGAAAAAAACACTGAAAGCGAAAAACATCTCTTATATATCCTTTATATACTAAAGCACAAGTCCTTCAAGCAATAAAAATATTGACAAGTGTAATTGTTTAAAAAAATTGACAAGTGTAACAAAACTATACCAAAAATAATAATGTAGAAAAAGAAACAGAACAACAATCATATAACTGTTTTTTAAACCCACTACACTAAATATGATTATTTTTCTTTATCCACAAACATATTGATTTTAAAATTATAGTATCATATATTAAGTATATTAAATGTCATTAATGGAAAAAACATAAATTGTAAATAAAATTAAAAAAATACTAAAAGCAAAAAATATCTCTTATATACTAAAGTATAAGTCACTCAAGCAATAAAAATTTGACATGTGTAATTGTTAAAAAAATCAAGAAAAAAACATTATACCAAAAATAATAATTTAGAAAAAGAAAAAAATAACACTATATAACTGTTTTTCTACACCCACTGCACTACCCATGATTCTTTTTCTTTATCCACGAACATATAAATTTTAAAATTATAGTATTATAAATTAAAAAAAATACTAAAAACAAAAAACATAAAGAACTAAAACAGAAAAGCTTCAAACTAATATTTCTATCAAACATTCTAATTAAAATCAATGTAAAATATTTTAAACAAATCTAACTTTATTTTATAGTATATTTGTGATTGATTAATGATAAGTGTAGCTAATATTTATATATATATATATTTTTCTTCTGATAAATCAAAGTTAAGTATTATATATTATTTTTAGTTTTATTATAAATAAATATAATTTTATTTTATTTATAAAAAAATATTTTCATGCGTAGCATAGACTCAAATAATCGATTCGAACCGAACTTATAACTGAATTAGAATTAATTACCAAAAAAACTACTAGTGGCCCACGAGTGCAAATGAAACGATGCGTTTTGTGGTGAAGCGGCGTCAGTTTTAAGATGAGGAAGTCTGTTGCGGCCGTAAACCTCGAAAGGCGTTTCAGTGTCACCGTGACTTACGACGCGTGTCTCTTTTCTTACAAACGACGCCGTTTGGGTAAGAGTTTTGGGCTATATCTTTGCGATTATCCATATCTAATTTGACCAGATAAGCTCTTGCAAAAACAGAGGTTTGTTTTGCTTCGTCGTATGCTCTCTGTTCTTTTATACTTGTCTTTGTAGGTTCGGTTGTGACTTCGTGTGTGAGATCTGATTATCTATGTCTTTTGGCATACCATCTCTCTCTAATGTCTGAAAGATCGCTAAGTTCTCTATAATTGATTTTTGTACTTCTTGTTTCTTTGAAGGGTTGTCAAGATTAAAGTCATAACCTTTGTGGAATTTTACCCTCCTCCATTGTTATGTGGAAGTTAGCTTCAAAATCCATCAAAGAAGGCTTTAAAACAAAGGGCGAAGAAGATGCTCTCACAGGACAGAGAACGAAGGAAGAAAAACTGGAGTGTCCCATTTGCTGGGAACCATTCACCGTTTTTGAGAATGTTCCTTATGTCTTATGGTGTGGTCATACCATCTGCAAGTATTGTCTCTTAGGGCTTCAACGCGCCGTTGTGATCAAATCCTCAGGTTTTCCGTTCCAACTTCCCTTCTTCGTTACCTGCCCTTGGTGCAGTTTTCTCTCTTTGAGGCTTGTATGCAATGGAGCCATCAAGTTTCCTTCCAAGAATTATTTCCTGTTATGGATGGTCGAAAGCATGAACGGCTGCAGATCCAACAAAAGGGTTACTTCAGAGCAGAGTGACAGGTGTGAGGAAGTGAGTAAAACCGCTTCAGATGTGACCAGAGGATACTTGAGAACTGGGAGACTTCATGGCTATATATGTAAGTCAATGGCTCTTGTTGCTCATCTGCTGGCTAAGTTTCCTTTGGTAGTTATGTTCCTGTTGATGGCTTTGTATGCAATCCCCGTGAGTGCTGCGGTTCTTGGGGTCTATTTCTTTGTCACTTTTGCTTTGGCTGTCCCGTCGTTTCTAGTCCTTTATTTCGCTTTCCCGAGCTTAAACTGGCTGGTCAGAGAGATTTCAGCCTAACTCATTGTACTTTCTCTTTGTTCTTTTGTGTTTCTTGAATTGTAAGAAACATGAACTTTAAAAAGTCCAGAAGAAGAAAAGACTTTGATTTCAAACTGTGTCTTTTATGATGGTGATCTGTGGTTACTGCTTGTGATTTCCCAAGCAAAATATTTTCCATCTCCATGACATCAAGGCTTCTTCTGGTGATAGCCAGTCTCTTGCATGCACTGAGCCAGTTTCTTAATTTACAAAGGGGAGAGAAACAGATTCAAGAAAACAGGTGGCAAAGAAAAAATAGCCGAAAACGAAGGACTATTTATTAAATAACATATAACTAGGTGACTAGGATAATATCATTTACATGTTTTTTTTTTTTTTTGTAACCACAAAGAACTTTATTAGATTAAAGAGAGTATGGGAAATACATAAAATGAATCAACCACAAAGGTGGTAAAATAAAAGAGTTACAAACATTAGCTTGACTAATTGCCTTCTTCGCCAATATGTCTGCCGCTTGATTCCTCTCCCTATTCACATGAGCTAAAGAGCTTTCACATAAACAGGACATCCAATATCTTATATCACAAAGCAGATTACTAATTTCCACATGATCTTGAACTTGATTTATAATAGTGCAAAGCTCTGAGTTATCTCCTTCAAACCAAACTTTAGTCCATCCGCGAATCCACACTTGCTGCAACGCATATAAGAAACTTGTAGCTTCCCCTTCCAAAGGAGATATTATTCCACTGACCTGAGCATTTCCAGAGACAATATGCTTTCCTTGGGCATCTCTTATAATCCATCCAACCCCATTAATATCTCTACCTGGACGGTAGCTACAATCGAAATTGCATTTTACCCAATTCAGAGGAGGAGGTTCCCAAGCTGATGATTTCAATACCCGAGAAGGTCTCTGAACCTTACGCCGTTGAGCATTATTATGCCACTCCATATTAGCTTCAGTTGCCCGTCTAATATCTTCACTCGGGTGAACATTCCGTTTAGCAAATAAAAACTCATTTCTCGATTTCCAAATAAACCAAAGAACCCAGAATACCAGAAGCTTATTCACATCATTCTCCCTCATAGAATGTGTTATTCTAAAGAGAGTTTTGACATTATCCTCCACATGTATGGAAAACTGATGGGACGCGAGAATCGACGAACATCTCCATATCGCCATTGCGTGAGGGCATAAGAATAATACATGATTGATTGTCTCTTCATCCAGACAGCACCTTTGACAAGTAGGATCAATCCTGATTCCTCTTGAACACAATCTGGTATACGTTGCTAAGGCACCCGTAACTACCCTCCACAAAAAGTGATTAATCTTAGGTAAAATCCGCAATTCCCAGATATCCTTTTTAATTTCTAGAGAACCCGGTGGCCTTAAAAACGCCTCACCTTCATGGAAATAGTGAGTAGAGACCCAATATCCAGACTTAACCGAATACCTCATATCCTTCGTGAACGGCCAAATAAGTCTATCTATATTAGAGAAACGAGTTAACTTTACCTGCAAAATCAACGGAATGTCTTGCTGATGAACATACTGCTGAAGCATAGGAATGTTCCAGGCATTACCCTCTGGTAAGATAAAATCGCTGACCATAAAAGCAGGGCTCTGGATACTTTGAACTATCCTCCTTGGTGGAGTCACTGGGAGCCAATGATCTCTCCACATATCTGTATTTTTACCATCTCCTATCATTACCCGGAGTCCTTGTTGAAGTAAGTCACGACCTACTTGAATTGATTTCCAGCCATAAGAGGCTTGTTTGGGATTCGAAGACTGTAAGAATGTCGACGAATGGAAATATCTTCCTTTGTATAATCTGCTGATCAGAGAGTTCGGGTTGCTCCATATTCTCCAAGCTTGCTTGGCTAGCAAAGATTTATTAAAGCAATGAAGATCTCTAAAACCCATACCTCCTTCTTTTTTAGGTAAGCAAAGCTTTTTCCATGAGACCCAAGAAATCTTCCTTCTGTCCTCTCCTTTACCCCACCAGAATTCAGACAAGATAGAGTTAATCTCATCACAAGTTGTTTTCGGGAGTAAGAAGCAACTCATAGAATAAACTGGTTTAGCTTGTAAAATAGCCTTGATTAAAACCTCCTTACCCGCAGGAGATAAGGACTGATTATACCACTGAGAAGTCTGAACTCGAATACTTTCTACAATGCCATCAAAATCTTGTACCTTGCTTCTACCAAATTGTTCAGGAAGGCCAAGGTATTTACCACCTCCACCAATGGTATGAATTTGCAAAATACGCTGGATTCTTCCTCGCAGTTGGTTTTCAATTCTTGTACCAAAAACAATAGAAGATTTAGATAAATTAACCTTCTGACCTGAAGCTTTCTCGTACATATCAAACACATGAGCCATACACCCTGCGTTAGCTTCATTTGCCCGGCAGAAAAACAACGAATCGTCAGCAAAGAGTAAGTGAGTAACACGAGGACAATGCCGAGCCAATTTCATCCCCTGAAAATGGTTAGAATGTTGAGCTTGATCCATCATCTGGCTTAGAGCTTCAGCACAAAGCAGAAACAGGTATGGGGATAGAGCATCACCCTGTCGAATACCTCTAGATGGAATAATCTCTCCATATGGAGTCCCATTGACCAGAACAGAATAAGTTACTGAGGAGACGCATGACATAACTAACTTAATCCAAGCCTCAGCAAAACCCAGTTTATGCATTATACTTTCCAAGAAGTTCCACTCCACCCGATCATAAGCTTTGCTTATATCCGTTTTAATAGCCATATACTGTTCTGAGCAATCCTTTTTAGATTTCAGAGCATTCATTAACTCATGAGCCACTAAAATATTGTCGGATATCTGTCTTTCCGGCACAAATGCAGCTTGAGATTCTGATATGAGACAACCTAAGCAACCTTGCAACCGCATACACAAGACTTTAGAAATCAGCTTGTAAGCCACTGTACATAGACTTATAGGTCTATAGTCACTCATACTCGCTGCTTCCTTAAACTTGGGAATTAAACAAATGTTTGTGTGATTGATCTTGTTCTCCATGATTCCTGTTTCAAAAAACTTTCTGATCATCTGACAAACATCAGGTCCAATGGATTCCCAAAACTGCTTGTAGAATGAAGCCGTAAACCCATCAGGACCAGAAGCTCTATCAGAACCTATTAAATTCAAAGCAGCTTTGATTTCATCCTCTGAGACTGATGCCATAAGCTTATCATTCATATCTTGAGTCACTTTCCGTTGAATGTTAGGTAAACATTCTGATAGAGGAATTGTGGAAGAGGAGGAAAACATATTATTAAAATAGTCCTCAGCAACCTTGGCTATAGTTTCCTCCTGAGAATGGATAACTCCATTACTGTCCTTTATAGATTTCATCTTATTAGAAGCCTTTTTCATTTTGGTAATTCCATGATAGAACCGGGTATTCCTATCTCCAAGACAAAGCCATCTGTTTCTACTCTTTAGCTTCCAATATTCCTCTTCTTCCCGATAAGCTTGGTTAAGATTGCCCCTGAGTTCCTGTATATGTTCTGAAGAGATTGAAATGTCTCTCAATGCCTGATCAATTAAACCTCTAATCTCAGATATACGAACAGCGGAATTAGTTTGGTGACTCCTCTTCCATCTAATAATCTCCCCCCTGCAATGGCTTAATTTTTGATTCCAACCACGAATGAACTCGGTTTGATCCCAAGATGTTATAACAGACTGCACAAAATTCTGATCCTCCGCCAACCTTTTATCATAACAAAAGAAACCCTTCCTTCGGCGATGTCTATAGTCAATAGATATAATCATGGGCCGATGATCTGATTCAGCAATCTCTAAGTACTCATTGCAAGATACAGGAAAATGATTCATCCAAGCCTGATTAACCATCACCCTATCCAAGCAGCATTCTATGATTTCTTTCCGGCGTCTCCCAACCCAGCTGAAGGGATTACCCATATACTTTAAATCTTTCATATCACAAATCTG
The DNA here is from genome assembly GCA_012274485.2 of Sinapis alba. Classification (NCBI taxonomy): domain Eukaryota; kingdom Viridiplantae; phylum Streptophyta; class Magnoliopsida; order Brassicales; family Brassicaceae; genus Sinapis; species Sinapis alba. The sequence goes on along the minus strand of MU105719.1, from coordinate 187,184 downwards.
AAGCATCGTATTACATGTTATTTGCAATAAGTAAGTTTTATATATATTTGAAATTTATAATAATTTTGATAAATTAATTTTGTTGATAAAAAATCAATATAAAATTTCAGATTGGTTAATAGTGTCCAAATAATATTAACTTTTATTATAATATATAATCATCTTAACACATAGATTTTATAATTATGAAAAATGTAAAAATTTTAAAAAGCATATATGAATTGTGATATATATATATATATATAGTATTTCTGCCAAATTTAAAAGATAGTGGAATTGAACTTTTTATTATATTATTTGGATATAGTATAAATTTATTTTGAAATTTTAACCTATATTTATTTTATCTAGTAACAAATATTAATTGTTAAATATAGTTTACTTGTATACATAATTAATTAAAAATATATGATTATTTTTACGGTGTTGTTTCTTTTCATTTACTCAAGATTGGTGAAAGATATTTGCGATTAGGTTACTGAATTATTTAAGAATTATCATGGGTTCGGATATGATGCTCAAAGGTATGATTTTCATCATCAGGATTTTGATAATCATACCCTTAAATGTCGATAGCCAAAGATCTTTTGATGAGAATTATTATGAAACATTTAGGAGAATCAATTTGGAAAGGAAAGTTTAATTGAGAGTTTATGGATTATCGCCTTTTCATACACTCATTAGGATTATGATCTTTTTGTTTCGATCTTTGATTGAGATGCGCGTGATCAATTAGGAGTTAATAGATGGATCTTCGGGAATGATTGGTGAGTTCTTTTTGGGAAGGAGTACATAGTATAAGAGGGAGAGGGAGGCATTGATACAAGACATCACAACCTCTCAAATACAATTATTTTTCTTTAAACAGCGTCTAAGCTTCTCTCATTTAGCTGTGTTCATTATGTTGCAAGCTGTTTTGTTGGTGAAGTTGGGAACAAAGAAGGACACTATCAGGAATTCAAAGGTGCTTAAAATCACAGTACTCCATTTTGATAATACGGAACTCATCTAGTGTTACGCCAAGACGTTGATTGGCCATTGTATGAATCCAAGTGAACAAGACGCCAAAGATCTCATCATTATGCTACCCAAGATATGGAAAGTGGATGATAGAGTGGTGGGAGCTGACCTAGGTTTGGGACGCTTTCATTTCGTTTTTTAGAGGGAGGAGGATATTGTGGAAGTGCTGAAGATGCAGCCTTTTCATTTTTAACTATTGGATGATATCCTTAGTCAGATGGCAAGATGGCAACCTGTTGTGGCAACAGAATATCTTTATGAGATTACATTTTGGATTAGAGTGATTGGAGTGCCTCTTCAGTTATGGGCTTTGCAAACGTTTCAAAGTATTGACGACGCAATTGGGAAGGTGTCTGAGGTGGACTTGGACTTCAGGAGAGTTCGAGTTACTATAGACGGGTTCCAATGTCTTAGTTTTGAGACGTCATTTGATTTTCAAGGTGGAGAGTACCATGATGGTGAGAAGGAGATGATCACATTGAAATATGAGAAGCTTTTTGGTTATTGCAAGACGTGCAATAGTTTATGTCATGATCTTGACAAATGTCTAACAACTTTGGACAGTACTGTGAAGAGTTTGATGGACTCGAAGATCAATAAAGCAAGATACGAAGAGCGAGCATCCAGTTACAAAGGAGTAGTGATTCATGGCGACGATTCATCAAAGGATTACGAGAAAAGCAAGTTTGATTATGTGGGAAAAGGAAAGGGAAAAATGTATGAGGAAGATGAAAAAAATGGATCAATGTGCTGGAGAAAGACAATAGACATGTTAATTCCAATTCCGAAGGAGCTAGAGCTAGGAACTCGAGACAAGAATGGTCCATGATCTCCTCTTTTGAGGACAGGCATCGATCCTATCTTCCCAGGGGGGGTTAGGAGGGAATGTAGCCCTCGGGACACGGGTTATTATCGTGAGAGAAGCTCATTCAGAGATAAAGTTCTGCGTAGGATAGCAAGACCGGAGTAGTCTGTGGAGACAAAGTCTGTGGAGAAGTTTCATTTAAGCAGTGATACGAATATTGTGCAAGAAACAAAGCAGGAGGAGACTTAACGCATTGAAGCTTTGAAGGATAATGTGGATTCAGGAGAAATCGAAGATGGATTAGATCTTGTTAATGAAGCCTTAGAGGATCCAGTGAACGTAATAGGAGGAGATAATATGGAGATGGATGATATAATTAATCCCATAGAGGGTAATGAGGACTCCACCACTTCTCTTGATGGTTTTCAGGATCTTACGGACGGGGAACAGGAGGAGAAGACACAAGTGATTGAGGAAGCTGTGGGCAAGGGGGCAGGAGAAGATAAAAAGGGTACCGAGGGGGCAGAGACAAGAAAGAAACAAGGCGTAAAGAAAGCACTTTTTAAACTTGGAATGGGAATTGGCGGTACTAAGAAGCGAATGGTTCAGGCTCTGGTGTCCCCTAAAAAACGTCCTGCAACGAAACCTGTTACCCTCTTAGTAGAGGGGGGCAAACAGAATGATGATAAGGATCCATCAAACCCGAAGCAACAAACTCAAACGTCTAAGTTTTAATGATCTACCACATATCTAGGAGCTTGCTGGTGTGGAACAGTGGTCTGGTTTTATATTTATTTTCATTTCAATAAGCTTTATAAGCAGTATTTGATTTGGTTTTAGTAGCTTATGCTGGAGTTTTATTTTGGTTTGTCTTTTATCTGAATTTCTTGTTCTAGTTGTGTGCTTGGTATTGAGCTTATTTTGGAATAAAATGGATTTTGTGTTTTACTGTGGTTGCGAACATCATCTCTAACGGGACAGTTTTGGATCATCTGTCTTCCATACAATTGTTATCATCTACATTATTTGGCATCATTAAGCCAACTGAAGTCTATGAGTCTCAACATATATTGATATCCTCCTACGTCGAAAGAAGGGCACAATGGTTTTCATCAACGTGAGATAAGGTTTACTGAATATAAGGGGAGAGGCATAGACAAGGTGGCTTTTATTTTTCTCTTAAAGTATAGTGATCATGGCATGCATTCTCCCTTCCGATCTTCTAAAATTCTGATACTGCTGGAACTTTATGATAATTATTATTAGTATCAGAATACTTTAATGTTCATGAAACGGTATTTTTTTTGGGTGGCTTCAGACCCAATATTAGAGCTCGACAGAGTTTTCCTCATATAAAAGTTTATTAATGCGGATATTAAGCTGGAATTGTAGGGGTATGGGAAGTAAGTGGACCATAAGCTACCTTAGCCATATTTGGTATCAACATAAGTCAGACTTTTTGTTTCTATCAGAAACAAAGCAGGTCTTCGACTTTGTTCGAGGGTTTCAAAACCATTTTGGTTTTAACAGACTGGTTACAGTAGACCTATTGGTGCAAGTGGAGGATCTGAGGCCACTGTCACCATGGCCTCATCAAGCAAAAAACAAACATGGAGCAAAGAGTTTCAAGTAGAAACGGTCATGTTCGGATTTGGTGAGGATATAATTGTTGAATCTGAAATCGGTAACCTAGTTCGGTGAATCGATTTCGATGGTGAGTTTTAGTCGATAGATGATCTTAGAGAACGATTTTTATCTTTATTGAATGATTTTGAGAGTTTATATGAAGAAATAAGCAAGAACAAGTAATCCAAAGGAAACCCTAGCTTCTAGGCTTATTCTCCCGAGTTTGTGTGTCCCTTCCTCTCATTCAACCTTCTCTTTATATAGTCACCTTTGAAGTCGGTGTGGGCCTTATGGGACGACTTTAATACTCTCTCCGGGCCGAGATCTCGTCAAGATGGGCCTATGGGGGTAGATGCAATCTATCCCCAACAATAAGTCCCCCCCCCCAGTTCGTCGAAAGTGTCATCTCGTTACTTTCCGATGAATTTCTTTGTATGGGTTCGTTGATGCCGGGATCTCGGTTATTGAGCTTCAAAGTCATCCTCGGCTTTACAGCCTATCTCGGTATGTTCTCCTGTAACAGTTACGTGGTGCTCCACGTCTTTCTTCCATGTTACCTAGAGATTCGGAGCTAGTGGGGCACGCGTCATCGTTTATAGGTTTTAGACCTATTTATGACGACTGCTCGTCTTCCGCGCTATGTTTCTTATAAAGACCCTCCTTCCGCTTCTGATTCTTCTTATCTGCTGTTCACTTCTTCGATAAGGTATTCTTTCTCTCTGACTTCTCTCTTCTTTCTCTCTCTAGAAATTTTTACTCCCGATCAAAGATGACATCTCCCATCCGCCGTTGTTCGTTAAAAGGAAAAGCGATCGCCACCGCATCTGATTCTGATAACGGCAGCTCTCCACGACTTCTCGGCCCCAGAGCGATCACACTCGGAGGAATGATTCCGAGACCGATGAGCGAAGACTTGGCGGTATTGAACGAGAACGAGTGTGACATCGTTCAACTTAGTCTAGATCTCGAGGATAGAGATGCTTCAGGTCAAGCCGCCGTAGATGACGCGGTAGAGGAAGTATTACCGGGTTCGCAACCAGAAAAACTTCTTTCTGTTGCCGAGGACGAAACCGCAGCCGAGAAGGAGATAAACCTGCGTTTATCCGACTTGCTTCCGATACGTTGGACCGAAACCGATTTTGAATTCGATGAAGAGATTGATCCAGAGCAGGAGCGTCGTCTGAGTGTTAAGAAGAATCAAAGATGGGAGAACCATTTCCCTACTCGATCGACGTTCAAGAGCGTTCACAGATTGATTCTTCAGACCAATCCGCCTGCGGGGTTCTCGTTCCTTATCCCGGCTGACCATCAGAGGCCTTGGACTCCTCCTGCGGGATACGCGTGCGTTTACGAGTCGTGGTTCACCAGTTGTTCGCTATGGTGGCCTCTACCGGAGTTTTTGACGACATACTGCCATAGGAGGAGGATAGCTCTCGGTCAATACACCGCCAACGGGATCAGAATCCTGGTTACCCTTACTGTCCTTGCTGCCGAGTTGGGAATCTCGATGTCGGTTCGCCTTTTCGAGGAGCTTACGACGCCTAGTATCACGACAAAAACTGGATTCTTCTACGGGAAGATGGTCCCGAAATACAATGTTATCACCGGGAAACCGTCCAAAGTCAACTTCTGGAACCGGGCCTACTTCTACGTCAAGATTAATGATGCTTCCTTCGAGGACCCTTCCATAGTTTTGAATGCCTATTTCAATGCTAACATTGGTATGAATCCCGAGATCTTGACTATTGCAATTCTACTGATCCACTTCATCTGTTTTCCTTTTTGATGCAGATCGGCTCTCCAAGTGGTCGCAAGGCGGTACCCAATCTTTTCTAGAAGAAGTAGAAGCCATTAGGACACTGAGCCACCAACACTGGCATGATATCAGCGAAGCCCGAATTCAAGCCGCTTTAAAGAAACTTAGCCGAGGTAAGCTATCCTTCTTCAATTGTCTCATCTTCCGATACTACTTATATTGACAAAGTACTTGAATTAAACAATGCAGCTACCGACTCCTCGCCATACCGCAATCCGAGAATGGGAAAAGTCAACCTAGCATCTCTCCCCTCTTATGCCGATACCATTGGTACTCCGGTTCACGGAGGCGGTTCATCTGATACTGGCCGTCCTGTTAAAAGAAGGAGGCCCACAAATACCGAGGAATCGCCTAGCAGAAGTGGCCCAACCGGATCTTCCTTGAAGGAGGGGCTAGTTGAAAATGCGGACGACACCAGCCAGCACCAAGGGATTTTGCGGGAAGAGCTACCTCTGCTCTCTCCTGCTGTCCCAATGGGTGCCGTCACTGCTGACGAGATGCCACTTGGGGAGCATCCGGTGATTCCCCAAGAAATGGAGGTTCACGATACTCAAATTTCCGAAACCGATGCGGCCAACCAAGAAGAAGTTGTTGGATATCCCCATGTCCTCGACTTTTGCTACCAGCATACTTCCGTCCCCTTTGTCGAAGACAGCGAAGCACCGGCACGTTTATTCCGGCAAATCCAGCTCAAGAAGAAAGGAATGCCTGATCTGGAAGAACTCTCGCAGGGTAACCGATATCGCGAGATGACTTGAGCTGGGGCTATTGTAAGCATTCCTCAACATGTTTAACTTATTTTTTATGCGACATCATCTCATAGTCTTCTTTTCCTTTTAGTTTTTCGGGAGTGCAAACCTCATGGTGAGGGACTATGAAGCCAAGTTGAAGGCTCAAGACGAGAAGATAACGTCAAAAACCGGCGCTCTGAAGAAGAAGAGGCGGGAGATTGCCGAGCTGGCCTACAAATGCAACTCATATGAGGAGCAGATCGGTACATTAACCGCAGAGAAGGTTGCAGCCGTGGAGAATGTTGAAACTCTCTCGAAGGAGTTGGAAGAGCTCAAAGCTTTGAACACTGTTCTTGAGAATCGATGTCGCAACTTGGAGCAAGAAAACGCTGAGATTCTCTCGAGGTTCGGGACGACAACCAAGAGGTTGAGAGAATCTCGAGAGCATGAGGTCAGAAAGGAGAGACTCCGGATTGACTCCGTCCTGAAGAACCAGATTGCTCCGACATACGAGAAGATGCGCCAGTTTATCGAGGAGCAACCGTCCATTTAATCCAAGCTAGCTCTGTTCTCCCAGGCAAAGGGAATTAGAGAATCCCTCGAGAAGATCCATTCACAGGGTCTACCAATGGAGGAGATTCTTCAACAGGCCAGGGCCGATGAGATGAGGTATCATGGAGAGATCCAAGAAATGGAGGTCGTCGAAGCCTCAGAGATCGACTTCACTCTGATTGGGATAGACGAGCACGGCTCCAATATGGCAGTATTTTCTCCCCAAGACATCGAGGATCTTCGCTCCGGATAGGATGATGTACTCCTTTTATTGTGTTGTATTATTATCTCTTTTTTATTATGTAAAGACTTATTGCCGTGTTTGGCTCTTTTTATGAAGTATGTTATTTCTCTCGAGTTTTATTTCGAAGAATTAAGAGAATCGACCGACATGACAATCGTACCAATGTCCATACTTCGTGTTACTTACTAGGTAAACAAATAGAAACTATCTCGTCAGATTGGCCGACAATGTCACCATGTGAAGTCTAGGAAGAAACATATTAAAACCTTTCAAAGTGTTTTAAATAGTCTTTCCTTTTATCTACTGTGATTATGATATCATTCGATTTCTGAACTCTTGTCTGATCAGGACATGAGATAAAAGTAAGTCCTTTCGGCGCGATGTCCTACTGTGGATTAAGTGCCGACCTTCTGCTCTTTTTGAAGAAGAGAAGGCGACTGGATTCGACGAGAACCGATTTAGGTTTTAGCCGAATAGCAATCTTGGGAAGATCATCACGCGAATGCGCATAATTATTATTATTTATTTATATTATTATTTTTTATTTTTGTAACTGAACCCGGTTAAAGGCCGCCTACGTACTCGAGAAGGGATCAAGTCACTCGTAGTTCTTTTTTTTTTTTTTTTTTTTTGTAACTGAACCCGGTTAAAGGCTGCCTACGTACCCGAGAAGGGATCAAGTCACTCGTAGTTCTTTTTTCTTCTTCTAAGCGCCGAAATAACGCTTCAAGTTGATCGAGTTCCAAGATCTCGGTATCGACTCGCCGGAAGATGTTTCGAGTTGATAAACTCCTGGTTTAACCACGTGCGTGACCCAGTTAGTGCCGAGTTTACCCGCCCTCCATTCCTTAGTATTTTCAAAGACTTTGCGAAGGACGAGATCGCCAAGTTGTATCGGACGTGAGCAAACTTTTCTGTTGTAGTAGGATATGGCGAGATGTTGATAGTTTTGAATCCGTAACAGGGCCTGATCCCGACGTTCTTCAAGTTGATCGAGAGCGTCAATCATCATGTCATGATTGAGATCTTGATGTTGGGGGAGCTTTAATCTTTTGAAACTGGTGATATTGACCTCGGCTGGAGCCATTGCTTCGACGCCGTAAGCCAAGGAAAAAGGGGTTTTTCCTGTAGTGCTTCGTGGTATTGTGCGATGAGACCAAAGTACTCCATCCAATTCGTCCGCCCAATGTCCCTTCTTTAGATCAAGCCTCTTTTTAATCCCGTCGATAATCACTTTGTTCGTTGCTTCCGCTTGCCGGTTTCCTTGCGGATATCTGGGGGTTGAGTAGCTGAGACGGATTCTCCACTTCTCGCAGAACTCACGGAATTTGGTAGCGGTGAACTGGCTTCCATTGTCGGTGACGATTTCGTAAGGCAATCCATGTCGGCATATGATGTATTTCCAGGCGAAACTCTGAACCTCCTTCTCGGTGATTTGGACATAAGCTTTTGCTTCAACCCATTTCGTGAAGTAATCGGTCATGACGAGCAGAAAACGCCTTTGTCTAGAGCTTGGTAGAGGACCGACAATGTCCATCGCCCATCGCATGAATGGGTAAGGCGCCGATGATGTTTTTAACAACTCGGTCGGAGAGTGTATGTTAGGGGAATGCCGTTGACATTTGTCACAGCGGGACGCGTATTCCTCGCAATCACCGACCATGGTTGGCCAGTAATAACCTTGGGTTTTGAGTTTTAATGCGAGAGATCGACCTCCGCTGTGGTTACCCCCCTCGCCCTCGTGGGTTTCCATCATGACGAGCTCCGCTTCTTCCTTTACGAAACACCCCTTAACTTACTGTGGAGGGTGTCCTCCAGAGTAATTGTGCTGTTGGTGTATAGGTCAGATCGGAAGGATGATATGATCCATAATGCATTACGTAACGCCTCTACTGCTGTTTTGTCCGGCACATCGACTTTTGAGACGAGATTCTTGAACCATTCCATGAAGTCTTGGAGGGATTCTTTCTGACCCTGGGCTATTTTCAAGAGATCGGTGGCAGAGGCTCCTTGTCGGATATACATGGAGTAATGTTTAAGGAACTCGGTAGAAAGTTCTTTAAAAGTGCTGATGGAATTAGCGGTTAACCGAGAAAACCAAGTGAGGGCCGGTCCCGCCAGGCTTTCGATGAAGAACTGGCAGTAACCGGCATCTCGTTCTTCTGCAGAAAAATAGGCTCGGCCCATAGCGATGTTGAAACTAGTCATGTGATCACTCGGGTCAGAATCGCCACAGAAAGATGGTATCCGGAGTTTATCCTGGTGTCGAACTCGGATGTCGGTTATCTTTTGGGTGAAGGGATTTTTCTGAGTTGCTTCCAGAACTCGATCGATTTCCGGAGCGAAATTGGTGGCTTGATGAATTTTAGATGATATATCTTTGATAGTCCCTTGAAGACGCTGGAGTTCCTCGTTGGTCGCCTGATCGGTTGCTTGGTTGCGCACCGTAGTCTGGAAGAGACGTCGACGAGCGGTATCCGGATCTTGATCGTCGGCCTGCGTTGGAGGATGACAAGCGGCGGCGATCGTGTCTAGGCGTTCCTGAGTCGCTTTGTTTGCGGCTTCTTGCTGGTCAAGGCGTTGAACCACGGCGGCGAGAGACGCGAGAACGGTGTTTAGGTCGACTGGCTGTTGACCTGGTGGGTTTGTCGGAGATCCCGCCATTATCAAGATCGACGTTCTTGATCGTTACTATCGGCTATTCCCCACAGACGGCGCCAATTGTTGAATCTGAAATCGGTAACCTAGTTCGGTGAATCGATTTCGATGGTGAGTTTTAGTCGATAGATGATCTTAGAGAACGATTTTTATCTTTATTGAATGATTTTGAGAGTTTATATGAAGAAATAAGCAAGAACAAGTAATCCAAAGGAAACCCTAGCTTCTAGGCTTATTCTCCCGAGTTTGTGTGTCCCTTCCTCTCATTCAACCTTCTCTTTATAGAGTCACCTTTAATACTCTCTCCGGACCGAGATCTCGTCAAGATGGGCCTATGGGGTAGATGCAATCTATCCCCAACAATAATTATGTTTATTTTACTCACAAGCCAGACCCGTTAATGGATTATGAGGGGTTACGTTTGGGGGAGATACGCTGTTAAGGGGGTTGGTTTTTGTTTTCTGGAAAACGTTTTGAAAACTGGTCCTTTCTTATCCGAGGAATGGACGAGATGTGAGGGGTCGAGGGATTTGAGAATCATCGTCATACCTCTTATTTTGATTTTTGTGTGTTTTATATCTGATTTTCTTGTTAATTTTTTATCGAGGAACAAAATCGGATCACTAGGTTACTTTTGGTTTAAGAGCTTGGTGGAGAAAGTGATTTCTAGGGTTGGGAGTTTACATCAAGGAAGCAGGTTACAATATATAATCAATATTTTTACCTTACCAAGCATTACTGACTAGAGACTTATCAGCGCCTTATCATGTCAAAAGAGAATTCCGAGTTTGACTCTTCAGGGTGGGAATATGATTTTGCTTATAGAAAATCACAGATGTAAAAGTAGGAAAACTTGGGAATTGCTGGTCATGAAAGGAAGTATATATTTGGTGCACATAAAGAATTTATTTTGTCGAATGTCCTCACCGGACTGAAGTTTGGAATTATACGAATACAACAACAATTAAGGTATTGTGGAGTATGAGAAGATTCATGTGGTTTATTGACTGGTTCCAAATGCGTCATTTGGTCTTTACAGAATTCTTGGTGCAAGGATAATTTCAGGAATCAACATTACCAATTTTGGCTTGCACAGGGTGTCATTATACCCATTTTCACAGCTCAAAGGAATGTTTTTATTGTTTTTGGATTTATGAAGATCCTAAGTTAGAATTGTAGAGGCATGAAAAGTAAAGGGACAATAAGTTATCTTCAAAAAATATGGAGAACCGGTACAAAAACTGAGAGAACAAGTATGTGAACATTTAACCAGATATGGCCCGACAAGATCAGAACCCTGGTTTATTATTGAAGATATGAATATAAATGGTAACCATGAAAAAGAAGGTAGAGCTTTACAGAGTGTAGGATCTTTTCTACCTTTTAATAACATGATCAAGAATACTGGTTTACTGGAATTTCTGGCTCAGGAAAATCATATGTCATGGTAAGGTATAAGAAATAAAGTTATGGTTAGATGTCGGTTGGACCAAGGTTTGGAAAATGAAAATTGGCATGCGCTTTTTCCATGTTCTTACACAGAATATCTAGAAATGGTAGGATCTGACCACTGGCCAGTAGCATCTTATCTTGAGAATAAAGTTCCAAGGCGTCGGGGATAATTTCGGTTTGATAAAAGATGGATAGGACAAGTTGGTTTGCTGGAATCAATTGGGAGAGGTTGGGGTGAATCGACAGCGGATAATTCCGGGGATTTTGTATCAAAAATAAATAATTGTCGCCATGAGATTGCTACATGGAGTAAGAATAATCCTCCATATGGAAAGAAAAAAATTAGTGAGCTACAAAAAGCACTGGAAGAAGTACAAACTAATAACAATAAAAGTCATGAAGACATATTGTAAGGGCGAGGAAGATTTTTGGCACCAAAAAAGCTGTAATATGTGGTATACATCAGGGATCTTAATACAAAATTCTATAATGCTCTGACAAAGCAACGTCGTGCTCGCAATATGATTGTGAGAATTTATGATACTGATAGAAAATGGATATTCGAGGAACAAGGTATAGAAAAAGTTGCAGTGGATTTTTTGATAGTTTGTTTCAGACAACATATCCTTCAGAATTTGAAAGTTTTTTGGACGAGATTTCATCTACGATCACCCCCAGATGAATCATCAGTTAATCATGTTAGCAACATAGGAAGAAGTATGACAAGCCTTGTTTATGATTCACCCTGAAAAAGCTTCTGGACCGGATGGAATGACGGCTCTATTTTTCAACACTCTTGGCATATAATCAAAAAGGATTTACTGGAAATGGTCAATACCTTTTTGATCTCAGGAAAGCTGGACAAAAGGTTAAATACTACAAATATTTGTTTGATTCCTAAAAAGGAGAGACCTACAAGGATGACATAGCTCAGACCTATAAGTTTATGTAATGTAGGATACACGATTATATCTAATGTATTATGCCAAAGATTGAAGGTTTGTCTTCGCTCATTTATTTTGGAAACAAAATCTGCTTTTGTGCCGGGAAGATTAATCTATGACAATTTCCTCATAGCTCAGGAGATGTTTCATGGATTGAGGACTAATAAATCATGCCAGGATAAATTTATGACCATAAAGACAAACATGAGTAAAACTTATGATAGAATAAAATGAAACTTTATTCAAGAGCTACTTTCTAAGATGTGTTTTGATCATCATTGGACCCATCTATTAATGGAATGTATTTCCTCGGTACAATACAAAATTTTATTGAATGGTCAACCAAAAGGACATATAATTCCACAGAGAGGACTACGACAGGGGGACTCTTTATCCATTTATCCCTTTATCTAGTTATTATGTGTATGGAAGCTTTGATAGCGAATATTAAAAAAGGCTGAAAAGGAAAAATAACTGACGGGTATAAAGGTGGCAAGGGCTTGTCCCTCAATCTCTCATCTGCTCTTTGCAGAAGATAATCTTTTCTTTTGCAAAGCACAAAAAGAAGAATGTCTGACAGTCCTCAGGATTCTAAAGGAGTACAAAGTGGTATCGGGTCAGCATATAAATTTTGAAAAGTCTTCAATCCAATTTGGTCACAAGGTTGATGAACCCTTTAAACAAGAACTACATGATGTTTTAGGAATACAAATTTAGGAGGAATGAGATCATATATGGGAATCCGTGAGAATTTGGGAGGATCAAAAACACAAGTTTTTGGTTTTATTCAAGAGCGTTTGAGTAATAGAGTAAATGGATGGACTTTCAAGTTTTTCACCAAGGGTGGGAAGGAAGTGATTATTAAATATGTGGTAACGGCTTTGCCAAACCATGTAATGTCTTGTTTTTGTATACCAAAAACGGTAACGAAGAAGCTAACGAGTGCAGTGGCACACTTTAGTGGAGATCAAGAGGAAATTCTAGAGGTATGCACTCAAAATAATGGGATAAACTATGCAATCCTAAAGATGAAGGAGGCTTAGGTTTTAAAGACCTTACAGATTTTAATACATCTATGCTAGGGAAACAATTTTGGAGATTGATATAGAAACCGAATACATTATTCTCTCGTGTGTTCAAAGAAAGGTATTTCAGGAAGGAATCACCCCTGGAACCAATTAGATCGTACTCGTCGTCCTACGGCTGGTGCAGTATAGTCTCTGCTAGATCTCTGGTTAGCAAAAGACTAATCAAAAGGGTGGAATCAGGATCATCTATCTTAGTATGGAATGGTCCTTGGCTTCCATCCACTCGCCCGATCTTACAGTGGATTCTCTCATCAATGAAACATCGAGAACATGAAATTTACAGATAATTAGAACCCTTGTAGAGCCTCAAGATGCGAAAAAAAAATTCAAAGCATACCTTTGGGTAGTACTCAGACAACAGATCAGGATGGATGGCATTTTACTAAAACAGGAGATACACGGTTAAGTCTAGATACCAAGTAGCACGCATGTATCCATATAGAAAACGAACGCCTCCAGAGTATGGTCTTTCGGTTTCTCCTTTGAAGGATTTTTGTTGGAAAGTACGCTGTCCACCTAAGATGAAACACTTTTTATGGAAGTCGGTATCAGGATGTATATCGGTTAAGAAAAATCTAAAAGCAAGAGGAATACAAGGGGATATAATTTGTGCAAGATGTGGTGTACCTGAGGAATTCATAAATCATGTGTTTTTTGAATGTTCTCCGGCAATTCAGGTGTGGGTACTCTCACGAATACCATCTAATCCATATATTTTTCCCACTCAATCACTTTTTGCGAACATGGATCACTTATATTGAGGGTCTCTCCGGAATTGGAGGATAATCAATTTGCATGGATTTTATGGTATATATGAGAAGGAAGAAATAACAAAGTATTTAACAATTTGGATATTGATCCTATAGATACTTTCAAATTGGCAGAAACAGAGTCTTTACTTTGGCTGAGGCACAGCGTTTACTTACACATGGATTTGATCAATCTTGATTACTAGTAAACGCAATAATACCGGTTATACCGGGTCGATGGTGTTTTACGGATGGATAGAGTCTCTCAGGACAAGGATGGTATAGCACATTAGAAGGTTTTGATGGTTTAATGGGAGCGAGGAACACAAGAGCGAGTCAGTCGCCACTGCACTTGGAGATAGAGGCTCTCATTTGGGCAGTGGAATGCATGCGTAATCTAAGACAGATTTTGTTACATTTGCAACTGATTGTTCTCAGCTGGTAAAGATGATTTCGGAAACAGAAGAATTGCCAGCTGTTGCAAGTTATTTGGAAGACGTACAGATTTTGAAGAGAAGTTTCAGCTGCTCATGTCTCATTCATATACCACGAAAACATAACTAAAAGCGAACAGTCTCGCATGCAGTGCAAAGAAGCAACCATCGTTTGTTGTTCATATGGACGCGGAGTACCCAATTTGGTTTACAGAGTCTACATGAGTATGTTTATGTTGCTGAAAAAAACACTATATAGTATTAACATATGATATAGTTTCTATTAATAAAAATCTCTTATAAATTGATTGATATATATTACGGCGAGATGAGTATGAGAGAGGGCTCTGAGGCGAGATGGTTGTGTGTGTGGCGAGGTGGAGTTGTGTGAGGTGAGATGGAGTGTAAGAGAGGGCTGTGAGGCGAGATGGAGAGTGAGAGAGGGCTGTGAGGCGACTTGGTGTTGTGTGGCGAGATGGTGGAGAGAAGAAGGTATGTTGTGTGATTAACTTTCCCTATCTTCTCTTTCTTGTCATTACCTATCTCGGTTAACGAATACACATACTTTCGTAGCCTCGAAATTTATTTTTAAGTGTTTTTCCACATACAATTTAAGAAGTTTATTTCTCGTAACGCTGTTTTGTGTGAATCCCTCAAAAAAGATTTTTCCGTTAACTATTAGTAGATTTTAAAACAATCTTAAATGTTGATTTCAAAATTACCAATTTTGACCCCAATATCAAAAAGGTTCCCTAGGTCTACTAGATCAAACTCCAAACTCCCAACTCCCAAACCCAACAATCATGTCACGGTTAACAGTTTGGTGTTATATTATAGTTCTGATAAAAAAAAATATTGTCAACCCATATATAAATCCTAACGTCCATAACAGGTACGTGTGTACAAAACGTACCGGAGAGAGGACAGTTGCGTAAATAGCTTCATGTCGACAACAATTTGATCCATGTATGAATATGACTTTGCCGCAAGCTCTCTATCTTGGAACTTCATGCTCTTTGTACACAAAATATCTCCAGTCTCAGAGCTTTAATCCGGTTCTGTGATCACTAGACCTCTAAGCAGTGGTCAAGCCAGCTTGTTGGCATGTGGGTGAGTTGACCCATGTAGATTTCTATATTTTTTAAAGTCACATGTATATTTTTTTGAAAAACTGAAAATAGTGTTAAACTTAGTTAATTGACCTCTATAATCATGGCCGGCCCAAAACTTATTTAGGCTTTGTGCTGAGTTCAAAAAAATTCTATTGTAAATCTAAAAATTTAAGGTCCTAGTTGTATGTAATATATGTGTGTTTTGATAAATTAGGGCCTTAATTACTTTAAGAACATTGAAAAGAAAATAAAGGCCATGTTCTTATGCACTTTGAGCATGTGCTCAAAGCCGGTACTGTCTAAAATATATGTTGATTATAAATTGATCCTCCTAAATAACTTTCCTAACTCAGCTACTGCCTCAGGGAGAGCCGTAAAGCTTCGGCGGAGGAGGCTTCAACATGAAAAGATTGTCGCAAGAATGATGACCACAGTCGGAAGAAGAATAAGAATACTGTTAATAAGCTTTTCTGGATGATGGAGTTGTCAATGCAGAGATGGTGAGATGTTCAAAGACAGAGAGACACATCAACTTGTGACCACAGTTCTTGAAGATGACATGAGAGAGTACACCTTGGCATTCAGATTTTCGGATCGTTTTTTTTGGGGGAGGGGTTCAAATTCTTTGGATCCTACATTTTTGAACTCAGCTAAGTACTTGAAAAAGTTTTGTTTGGATTCTGGTCGATTCCTCTAGAATCCGGGTTGATTCAATTATATAATTAATATATTTGTAAAATACTTATAATTTTTGGGTTCATAGTGAGCTCGGATCAGATTCATGTATTTAAAATCTGAAAAATCTGAAATACTCAAATTCCATCAAAATTTTGCCAAATAGATTATATTTATCTTGATATTTGTAAAATAACTAAAATAAACTTATTAGTAACTGAAACTAAACATTTTTAATCTTTAAATTTTATATTTAAAATTTAAAAATACTACAAAATAATAATAAAAATTGTTAATAAAAAATATTTCAACTCAATTATAAACTAAAATATATAAAACAGAATAAATGAAATCAATATTTAGATATTAATGTTTGTTAGATTGAATATGAATTGGTTCTTATCAGGTTAGGTATACTTGGATTTGTTCTTTTTGAGTCGATTCTTTTTAGTTCTGGTTGTTAGTTGTTACATGTATAAGAATTTTAGACCTAAATAAATATTTGTAAATTTTCGATTTGATTTTAGACTGAGTAGTTTCGGATCAATTCTAATTCAGTTTTGTAGGTCTTGTAAAATGCTCCAAGGTAAAAGAAACCCATTTAAAATTTATATTAAATAAATTAATGGGCCAAGTTTTCAGGCACATAGGCCCATTGTTAATCAAATCTGAAGATGAGAACTAGGGCAACACGTTATAAACTCGTGGTTATGTTTTAGTTTGCTTCTCCATTTTCATCACTAGCTGCAGACTTTGCGTTTATCAGCCGACGCGAAAATGGTGAAGGGACGCCAAGGAGAACGTGTCAGGTCTTTCTTTTTTCTCTTGTTGTTCATCAAGTTTGACCTAACCCTAGTTTTTCTCAAATCTTGATTTTCTATAGTAGCACTTGAGCGTTGTCCTTTTGCCTCTGTTTTCGTCGCTTGATGGTCTTTATCAATTGTATTGCAGACTCTACGTTAGGGGAACTATCTTGGGATACAAAAGGTAACACATTTACTTTTGATCTCTATGTTTATTCATTGTATACTGTTTACTGGTTCTTGATTTAGCTCCGATAATGTAATGATCAATGATGTTTAGTTTATGAAGCTGAAGCTTATAAGATCTCTATGTTTATTTATAACTAGACTGTTAAAAATCAAAACTTTATGTGCTTTATAGAATTATAAAAGTAACCCCTTTACTATATAGTCTCTATGTTATTCATTGTATTCTTATTACTGGTCCTTGATTTGGGTCCAGTTCTGTTCAGTATAGTGAATTATTATAAGTAGTTTGTGAGATCCTCTTCTCAACTTTTAATCAGACCCTGTTTCTAATACCTTAAGAAAAACCAAAACTTTATGTGCGGTATAGAATCTCCGCATTTAGTTGAGTCCATATCTATGTAGTTGGTTTATCTGCATTTTCTTAGAACATTGTACTGAGTTCTGCTTAATGTCTTTGTTTGAACCTAGACTGAACTATTTGATACTGTGCGTTGGTCTTTGACACTTTTTATTTATTGTGCAGGTCGAAGTCTAACCAGTACCCAAACACATCCCTTATCCAGATAGAAGGAGTCAACACTCAGGAGGAGGTGACATGGTACAAGGGAAAGAGGATGGCTTACATCTACAAGGCTAAGACCAAGAAGAATGGTAGCCACTACCGTTGCATATGGGGAAAAGTTACAAGGCCACATGGTAACAGCGGTGTTGTCCGTGCCAAATTCACATCGAACTTGCCTCCTAAGTCCATGGTACACTTGATTAGATTCTATCTACCATCAAATCTTTTTCTTGTTTGGATGTGAAAATCTCCTGCTTTGGTTCTTAAAGTGACATCTTTTTTCTTTTGTTTTGCAGGGAATGAGGGTCAGAGTCTTCATGTATCCGAGTAACATATGAAGCCAAACTTATATTAGCTGTGGTTCTTGTCCACTAGTTGGTCTTTTTTTTTTGTATTTTGATATTCGAAAGCATTTTCCTTTCTTTGTTTGAAGGTTTTGATGATTACTAAATAGACTTTGATCATGGATCTGTTTTTTATTCCAAGTTAGAATCTCTCCATCTTTCAATGTTCTTTGGCTATGGGTATCATTTAAATCGTTGGTAACCTACTTGTTCCTTTTAAATCATAATAACATTTAGTTGAAGTTATAACAAAATGTATAATCTATTTCAAATCCCTTAAAATCATTCTTAACTGCAAAAAGCTTATGCTTTTAATTTTTCAAATCCCTAGATGACAGCTATAGTGTTTAGCGTTGGGCATTCGGGTTTTCGGTTCGGGTCGGTTTGATTTATTTTGTTTTTGGGTTGGAGAGTTTAGGAACCGGACATTTTTCGGATCGGTTCGGTTCGGGTTTTTATTTTTTTTATAAAACCCAAAGTAGAACTGAATTAAAAATAATTCGGGTTTGGTTCGGGTTTAAAATCCAAAAAACCGACCCCCCCTCCCTCCCCAAAGTTGAGTTAAACCCGAAAAAACCCAAAAAATATTTAGGTTATTCGGGTAGTTCGGATTTTCTTTTGGAAATTTTTATTTAAAAATTAAATTTTATATATATTAAAATTCAAAATAATTAAAATTTTTAATATATTTAAAATATTCGGGTACCCGTTCGGTTTTTTGGTTCGGTTTCTGGTTTTTGGGTTTAGAAATATAGGAATCGTTTGGGTTTTTGTAATTTTTAATTCGGTTTCGGTCTCGTTTTTTTTCGGTTCGGTTTTGGTTCTATTCGATTTTGGTTCGGTTTTTGGGTTACGGATAATATGCTCATGACTAATAGTGTTGTTGTGTTTTTGTTGCTTATACGGAAACAATAAATAGTCTATATGCTATTTCTACCAATAGGCTCATTAGACATTTTGGGCCTATCTAATTCAACTTTGTACAAATAATCATCTTGTTCTTTTTTTTTGTTTTTCTTCTTGAAAATTAAAAAGAAATAGTAAACCCACTAGAAAATCTAAAGAACCGCATTGAGAAGACATAAACAAGGGCTGTGTCAATTTTGGTGTTGTCACAATCGCATTGAGAAGACATAAACAAGGACTGTGTCGACTTTGGTGTTGTCACAGTCGCAGGCTCTCAACCTTTTTAAGCCATTAGCATAGAGAGAGACCATATATCTCTTTGTTCGTTGTTCATCATAGTCGCGATGAATATCTCCCAAGCAACTCCTGCGGTTTTGTTTTTAAACGTAACTATGCTCTTACTCGTTGTTTTTGTTGCTCTATGTTCTGTGTCGTATGATTGATAAGCTTAATTACGCATGTCTTGAATCGGAGTTAGCAGGCGGAAAACTCTCTGTTCTGAAGTGGATTCTTCAAGAAACATTTGAGCCAGCGAATTTAGATACATATAGTTTTCTTGTGAGGAAGAAGCAGGAAGGACTTCATGCTACAATTTTTGAAGTTGGTCCAAGATTGTGTTTTACAACAGCATGGTCCACCAATGTAGTTTCTACAGGTAGAGCTTGTGGTTTAAACGAAGTGACTCGCTTGGAAAGGTCCAGGAGGTACCTCTTTTCAGCAACGAGCCACTCTTGTAGAATCATATAAACGAATTTGCTGCAATGGTTCACGACAGAATAACCGAGTGCGTGTACACCCAAAGGCTGTCTTTATTTGAGACAAATGTGGTTCCTGAGGAAGTTAAGTATGTTCCTGTGATGGAAAAAGGTAGAGAGGCGTTGGAAGATATCAATCAGAAAATGGATTTAGCCTTTGATGAACAAGATTTGCAGTATTATACTAAACTTTTCAAAGAGGACATTAAGCGCAACCAAACCAATGTTGAGCTGTTTGATATAGCTGAATCCAATATTGAGCATAGTAGACATTGGTTCTTTACTGGAAACGTTATTATGGATGGAAAGCCAATGGATAGGTCTCTTATGCAGATTGTAAAGAGCACTTGGGAGGTAAACTATAAATGATGAATTTTAATTTCTTTTCTTATGATAAAACTCTTACCTTATGTGTTTAAATATGCAGGCAAATCGAAATAACTATTCATTGGGTTTAAGGATAACTCCAGTGCTATAAGAGGCTTTATTGTGAACCAGCTACGGCCTGTGCTTCCTGGTTCTACTTGCTTACTTGATGTCAGTGCACGTGATCTCGACATATTGTTCACTGCTGAGACCCATAACTTCCCTTGTGCGGTGGCTCCTTATCCTGGTGCTGAAACATGTGCTGGAGGGAGAATTAGGGACACACATGCAACTGGAAGAGGCTCATTTGTGGTTGCATCCACTTCTGGTTACTACGTTGGGAACCTCATCATGGAGGGATCTTATGCTCCATGGGAAGACTCTTCTTTCCAGTACCCATCAAACCTTGCCTCACTTTTACATATATGGGTTGTTCGTTACTCCATCCAGATGACTCATCTGGATGAAGATGAGAGTTTTGTTCGTTTAGACATTAAAATTACAAGTCATTTGGATAGTTCATCTGAATGAGTTTTAAAATTTAGGCTTAATTTTAAAAATTAGCTGACTGATCCAAATTGTACCATCTAGATGAAGATGCTTTTGTCAAAATGGTATAATGTCTATTATACCTCTACATAACTCATAAATTACAATTTAAACCTATCATTTGTCACTCACAAGAAATGACACGCAAAAACGCATTTTCCACCAAAACCACAAACCACATTTTTTTGCCAAAACAAAAAATGCAGTTTTCTGTCACAATCACAGTTTCTCATCAAAAACACACGTTCCCACCAAAAATACACTTCCCGCCAAAACACATTTTCTCGTCAAAATCACATAAATATACTTTTACATCAAAACACATTTTCCCGTCAAGACCACCAAAATACACTTTCTGCCAAAATCACACAACACATTTTTCCGCCAAAAACGCCAAACATGTTTTCACACCAAAACCGTAAAAACATATTTTCTCGTCAAAACTGCATTTCCCGCCAAAACAGCAAAAACATCGTTTTCCCGCCAAAACAACAAAACAATGTTTTCCCGCCAAAACAACAAAACAATGTTTTCCCGCCAAAACAACAAAACAACATAACTGCATTTTCCGTCAAAACTGCAAAAATGTATTTTCCATCAAAACTGCAAAAACACATTTTCACGAGAAAACCGCAAAAATGCGTTTTTCCGCCAAAACTACAAAACTACGTTTTCCGCCAAAACTGCAAAACTGCGTTTTCCTGTCAAAACCGCAAAATCGTGTTTTCTCGCCAAAACTGCAAAACTGCGTTTTTGTGCCAAAACTGCAAAACCGCATTTTTGTGCCAAAACTGCAAAACCGCGTTTCCCGCCAAAACTACAAACCCGCGTTTTCTAGCTAAAACCGCGAAAATGCATATTTCTGCCAAAAGCGCAAAAATACATTTTCTCGCTAAAAGTGCAAAAAAAACATTTTCCCGCCAAAAGCGCAAAAATGCGTTTTCTCGCCAAAACCGCAAAAAATATTTTTTTCGTCAAAACACATTTTCTCGCCAAAACCGTAAAACGCGTTTTCTTGCCAAAACCGCATTTTCTCGCCAAAAATGCATTTTTTGCCAAAACCTCAAAAAAGTATTTTGTCGCCAAAATCGCAAAACGTGTTTCCGCCAAAAGCGCAAAAACTTATTTTCTCACCAAAACCATAAAACTTATTTACTCGGCAAAACTGCAAAAACACTTTTTCCCGCTAAAACGGTGTGCTTCTCGTCAAAACCAAAAATCTAGTATTCCCCCAAAACCGCAAAAATGCAAAAACTTATTTTCTGCCAAAACTACAAAATTGCATTTTTTCGTTAAAATCGCAAAATAAATTTATTGTCAAAATTGCTATGAACATTTATTTTTCCGCTAAAACTGCAAAAATATATTTTTCCCCAAAACTATATAAATAAATCAGAACATGAGTATATTTGTAATTTGTTTATTAAACTTATCTGGATGGAATTAAAAATAAAGAAACAAACATAAAATTCATCCAGATGGCTCATCTAGATGGAAAAACGAACAACCCCTAAAATTCGGATATATCATCTGGATGAATCACTTAGATGGAGCAGCTGGATGGAGAAACGAACAGCCCCATACCCATCCACACCAGCAATGGTGCATCTGATTATGGGAACAAATTGGGAGAGCCGATGATTCAAGGATATACAATGACTTTTGGAATGAGATTGCCAATTGGGGGTAAAGAGAATGGTTGAAGCCGATTATGTTTAGTGCATGTATTGGACAAATTGATCATACTCATATAACTAAAGGAGAGCCAAAAGTTGGGATGCTTGTTGTTAAGATTTGTAGACGTGCTTATATATTGGTATGGGAGGAGGTGCAGCTTCGAGTATGGTTAGTGGTCAGAATGACAAAGAGCTTGATTTCAATACTGTGCAGCGTGGAGACGCTGAGATATCTCAGAAGTTGTACCATGTTGTTCGTGCTTGCAACTGAGATGGGCGAGAAGAATCCCATTATCAGTATTCATGATCAAGGCACTAGTGGGAACTGCAATGTGGTTAAAGAGGTTATTTATCCAAAGGGTGCAGAGATTGATATAAGAGCAGTTGTTGTGGATGTTCATACTATGTCGTGTTGAAGATTTGGGGAGCAGAGTATCAAGCGCAAGATGCAATTTTAGTGAAAGCTGAGAGCAGATAGGTTTTGCAATCAATCTGTAAGAGGGACAGGCTTTCAATGGCTGTGCTTGGAACAATTAATGGAGAAGGTCGCTGTACTTTGATTGACAGCACAATTGCAGCTGAGTGCAAGAAAGAAGGCTTACCTCCACATCCTCCTGCTGTTGATCTTGAACTAGAGAAGGTTCTTGGTGATATGCCTAAGAAAACGTTTGAGTTCAACAGGGTTTCTTATGTACAGGAACCACTTGACTTGCTCCTGGGATTACATTGATGGACTCTTTGAAAAGGGTTCTGCGATTACCATCGGTTTCTTTGAAGCGGTTCTTGACAACCAAAGTGGATAGATGTGTGACAGGTCTTGTTGCCCAGCAGCAAACAGTTGGACTGTTCCAGATCACTCTTGCTGATGTTGCAGTCATTGCGCAGACATTCACAGATCTAACAGGTGGTGCATGTGCCATTGGAGAGCAGCCGATCAAAGGTATGCTTGATCCAAAATCCATGGCTAGACTAGCCGTTGGAGAGGCTTTGACAAATCTGGTGTGGGAAAAGGTTATTGCACTTTCTGATGTTAAAGCTAAGGTAACTGGATGTATGCTGCAAAGCTTGAAGGAGATGGATCAGCAATGTATGATGCTGCAATTGCCCTATCCGAGGCAATAAATCGAACATGAAATTGCGATTGATGGTGGAAAAGACCGTCTTTCAATGGCATTGCGATTGATGGTGAAGTTGTCAAAGCTTCAGGAAATTGTGTCATCAGTGCCTATGTTACCTGTCCAGACATAACAAAGACAGTGACTCCTGATCTGAAGCTGGGAGATGATGGTGTTCTTTTGCATGTTGATTTAGCAAAGGGAAAGCGGAGACTAGGTGGATCTGCACTGGCTCAGGTTTTTGGCCAGATTGGAAACGACTGTCTTGATGTTGATGATGTTCCATATTTTAAAAACGTTTTCGAGGGCGTTCAAGCTCTCATCTCAGAGGACTTGCTATCTGCTGGACATGACATCATCTATGGAGGACTAGTTGTAAAAGCTATGAAAGTGGCTTTTGCTGGAAACAGAGGTATAAACCTTAACTTGGATTCAAACGGGATAAATCTCTTTGAGACTTTGTTTTCTGAAGAACTCGGTCTCGTGATGGAGATTAGCAACGAGAACTTAGATGATGTGTTGGAGAAGCTCAGTGGTTTTAATGTTTCTGCTGAGATCATTGGGAAAGTCACTGAGTCACCTTTGATAGAGGTGAAAGTGGATGGCATTACTCATTTGAGTGAGAACACGTCATTCCTCAGAGCCATGTGGGAAGACACTAGTTTCCAATTGGAAAAGATGCAGAGATTGGCATGAGCCTAACTGGAAGCTCTCGTTTACTCCTTCATAGACTAACGATAGTTATATGTCTAAGGGTAAGATTGATCTCTATGAAGCTTTCTTTATCTCATTGTCTAATATTTCCTGATGGGAGTTTTCTTTTGTGTATGTTTTCAGATGTTACACCGAAAGTAGCTGTGATCCGAGAGGAAGGTAGTAATGGAGACAGAGAAATGTCAGCTGCATTTCACGCTGCGGGTTTTGAACCGTGGGACGTGACAGTGTCTGACCTTCTAGCTGGAGCAATCACTCTTGATCAGTTCCGTGGGATTGTATGTGTTGGAGGGTTCAGCTACGCAGATGTCCTTGACTCAGCCAAAGGATGGGATGCTTCAATAAGAATCAAATCTCCTCTCCTCAGTCAGTTCCAAGAGTTCTACAAAAGACCAAACAGTTCAGTCTCGGAATCTGCAATGGCAATGACATTGTTAGAATGGGTTCCAGACCCTGAAGTTGGCGGGTCACTCGACACCTCACAGCCAAGGTTTGTTCACAACGAGTCAGGAAGGTTTGAGTGCAAGTTCACAAGCGTTACCATTAAGGACTCGCCATCGATAATGCTGAAAGGAATGGAGGGAAGCACCTTAGGAGTATGGGCGTGTCATGGAGAAGGACGAGCTTATTCCCGGACCAAGGAGTCTTGAACCATATGCTTCACTCAGATTTAGCTCCGTTGAGATACTGTGATGATGATGGGAGCGTGACTGAAGACTGAAGCTTACCCTTTTTACCTCAATGGCTCACTGTTGGGAATAGCGGCTATATGTTCACCTGATGGGAGATATCTTGCAATGATGCCTCACCCTGAACGTTGTTTCTTGATGTGGCAGTTTCCATGGTACCCGAAAAGCTGGGAGGTTGAGAAAGCTGGGCCTACTCCGTGGTTGAAGATGTTCCAGAATGCTAGGGACTGGTGCTCTCAGCTTTAGAATCATGTTTAAGTTGGTCGAATCTGATGTTCAATGAGAGTATTCTGACAATTGGGTCCACCATTTGTTTTACTTGATAATACATTCTTCATATGAAAAAATAAACATAATAATCATTGCATCGACAAATATTTAAAAATTGAAGTGGTTCAGAAACATAGTCTATAGCATGGAAGTCTACAACATAGACCACCTGGTGATACTTCGATAATGAGACCCTCACCATTGACCAGAAAGTAGAAAATTGTTATCATATGAACCCACAATCTTTGATTACTATGTACTAAGAATGATATACTTGAAGAATGCAATTATAGAGCTAACCTTTCATAACCCTTAATGGATCATCTGGATTTCATTGTCGCATGACCGGTATCAGCTATATGCTTGAATATTTTTGTCCTGGCCATTGTAGATTAATAGTGAGTCAACAACATATGAATGATACAAATTATACTGCTGAAGAATAGGAGATGACATAAGAACAAATATATAGTGTACTAACCTTGACTCAAACTCCTCTCCGCATTTATCACACTCATTATTACTTGTTTTCTTCAATGTACCTTACATTAATGATATACATATGATTTCAAGAACTACCATGCCGTAAACTATGATCAAGTGATGCTAATGATTGTACCTTGGACTTCATTCCTCTGGTTGATTTCTTTGATCTTGGAGCCTTCTTATATTCTATATATTCACTTTGATCCTCAAACTTTACTGCATGAGATTCTTCCATGTCTCCATTTCTATCTTGAGTATCATCAGCTTTACTGCTCTTCTCCATTAACCCTCCAAGGTTATTCTTATCCTTACCCTTCTTACTTCTCTGCCTTCTCCCTGTGCTCTTCCTGTTATCATACTCCATTGGAGCTGCCTCATCTTTCTGAGACTCCTCAATTGCTGCTGAAGCTGATCCCGTCGCATACACATTGTCATCTGTGTTATTACCGTCATCTCCAGATAACTCTACTATGTTGGCATCTCCAGCATTCTGTTTGTTTCTCTCCTTCTCTACTACAACTTCATCTTCTTTTCTTGACACAACATTCTTTAGCTTATTTTTCTTCTCAGATACAGTCTTCTTGAGTAGACTCATCTCGTCATCGTCACCCTCACTTTCACTAGACCCTTTCACATCCTTCTCTGTCATAACATACTCATCATCAGTCTCATATCAGCTTCTTCTACAACTTCCTCCTCAACATACTTTTCTTTGGCTTCATCATCGTCAATATTAAACCCTTCCTGAATCTTCTCATAGAGCTCCTCTACAGTTTCATTTTCAGGTGCCTCAACTCTCAACTCCGCCACTATCTGTTTGTGCTTCTTAGACTGCTCATGGTTCTTCCACTGCTTCTTACTTATGAACTTCTTTCTACAAACAATGCAATACAGCACCATACAATCATCAACATCATCCTCTTCCACTACACTGAACCTTCCTGCCTGAGCCTTTTCCCAATCAGGTTCCTTGTAGTTCATATCTCTCTCTAACCTCTCCTTATCCATCTTCCTCTCCTTCTCCTCTGCCTTCTTCACCTCCATCTCCACATTCTTCATCACCATCATATCCACCACTCTCTTGTCACTCTTCTTCACAAACGCAGCCAAGCCTCTCACAGTCTATGAAGCACGGGGACGGCAATTCAGTGCCGTCTCACGTACCAGCGGCGCTTCCGGGACGGGGACGTTGTGGGGATGTTTCCAAAACGTTTCAGAATCGGTGGGTACGGCAAAGGTTTTTGGGGACGGTGTAATCAGGTTTTGGAAACGTTTCCTAAACGTTTTTAATGTAAACTCGTACTTATATAAACTACTAGGGTTGCAAAGTTTTAATCTATCTTCTGATTAATCTTAAACAAACTTTTGTTCTCTTCATCTTCTTTCTCAATGGTCAATTCTCACTATCTCTAAGAAAAACACAGTTAAATACTATTATAAACTCTGTCTTTTGGTTTGTCAATTACATGTGTATTGTTTCATGTTTTCCTACAAATCATTCTTATGTATGTGTGTTGTTTTAGTTTGTATATGCTTTTCATGTTTCATGCTTATCACTCACGTACTATTCATACGTATGTCTTTTATTTGAGTTCTACGGAAGATATGGGATTTTTAGAATTTGTAAGTCTTTCACTGAACCAGATTTAGAGAATGCATTGCTTAATGATTAGTTTACTTTTTATTTTATTTAAGATTTTACAGTGATGTATTTTATATGATAACTGTGATTAGGTTTTTGTATTTATGAATATATATATATATATATATATATTATTTTTTTAGCCGTACCTATGCCGTACCCGTATCCATAAATTTTAAGTTTAGCCGTTTCCCGACCCCGCCCCCGTCCCCGTATCCGTCCCAGTATCCGTCCCAATATCTGTCTCGGTGCAACATAGCTCACAGTCTCGTTATACTCTCTCTTCAATTCGCATTCTTCCTCACCTTATTATTCTCCTCCTTCATCTTTCACATAAAAAGGTACATTCATTTAAATTTTTAAAAATTCATATTAAAATAATACTTTATAAAAAGAAAATGCAATAAATTGGCATCAAATAAATTTTATCATTAAAACTTTATCAGAATATATCATATAGTTAATCAAATAAATTACATATATTTTAATAAAAATTTATAACTAAAGAATTGAAATAACTAAAAAATAAATTAGATAATATCTTATACAATTTCATATTTAATAAATATAAAATAAAATAATTATATATATTCAATACACTAAATTAAAAATATTTAACCATTTTGATTTCATAAATTATATTTTACTAAAAATATTTTAGCGCTTTAAAAGTCTATTAAAACAATTTATATGATTGGAACAACAAATAATTTGTGTGCTCATGCAGATCCGACATAAACAAAAAAGAAGACAAAAGGATTGTATGAACATTAATTTGTCTCGGTAAAAAGGTTGTTAGACGATGGGTTTCAATTTAGAAATGAATAATTAACAAAATTCGTTGGTCCAAATCTCTACATATCCATATATTTTTTGTTGGGTCAATTCTTTTCAAAAAAATCAAAATAATTTCATAAAACTGTATACGAAAATAAAAAATGTAGAATATTATATAGCTAACCGAATAAAAGTTACATCTTTAATTAATAAAAGATCTCAATTTATGTTATAGTTGAAATATACAGACATAAAAGTATTTATATGAAGTGTAACTAATATTATATATATAAACATAAAAATGTATTCACTATTTCTGTATGTTAGCAACATCAATTATTTTGTATGCATTAATCTACAATCTAAATAAAACATTATATAGTTTATTTGAGTAACATAATAATTTAATAATAACCATTACATATAAATATAAATATATATAAACATTATACATTGAAAATAACTACATTGTACAATAAATATAATAACAAAAATAATTATGAAAATGTTCAAAATATATATATCTGAAGATAAATACTCAACACTAATTATAAGAAAAATATATTTAAACTGATTATAAATGAATCAAATTATTAGCAAGATAAGCCACATACAACAATTATAATAATGTTAATTAAACCACATAAAATAAATATTATAAAACTAAAATCTCTATTAACACTAAACAACATTCAATTAATTTATAAAATTTATTTAAAATAAAATATGCGATGTTGTGCGGGTCAATATCGTTTGAGAACAAAAATTAAGAATGCCTAACTTGGACAATATCTTTGAAAGAAACATTCTCTAGAAGCATTAGTGAAGATTTTAACTAACTATTCAATCGTAAAAACATGTTGTCCAAACAATCAAACATTTATGTCGTCTTTGATAAATGACAATCTAACTTTAAATGTTTTGTACGTTTATAAAATACATGGTTAGTTGCATATGAATGGCGGATTGAGTATCATAATACAAATTCATCACAAGAATGGGCAATACCCATAGTAAACAACAAACCTTTCATCTAATTCATCTCTTTCAAATCAACAACCATTGCTCGGTACTCATCTTCTGCGGAATAAAATAATATCACATCTTGCTTCTTCGATTTCCACGACAAAATAATTAACCAATTGTATCAGCCATCCATTAAATTTTTTTTTTTTGTAATTCGACATCTAGCTTAATCTGAATTGCACTAACCTATAAATTACAATCAACTCTTAATTCTTTCAGGACATACATCTCTTGAGTGATAAACAGCCTCTATGAAATTATTTAATGATTCTCTCTTGGTTGTTGCATAAACATAGACAATACATGAACATAATAAACAATATTTGGTCTAGTGGTATCCTTGTATTAAATTAACCTTCCAACTAGTCTATGACACTTTTCTTGATCTATAAGTAATTCTGATATCGACTTTGCAACATGATAATTTGGCTCCATTTGGCTTAAAGAAATTTTGTTGTGAAAACTTTTTAGTCTAATGTTCTAATGCTACACAATAAAATTTAGAATTTGATTTTTTAAAAAATTAAAATTATATAAACTAATAGAAAAAAATATATAATTTTTTTATCATTATGCAGGTAAATATTTGAGTCGTAGGTTTGTATAACACAATTTAATCTGGTGGAAATTAGTGTTAAGAAAAAGTTTTGTGAAAAAAACATGACACGTTCCTGTAGGAAGTTACCAAGCAAAACATGTTTGGTCATGATTAGGGATGGAGCCTCAGGCACTGATATTGAGGGAAGCAAAGCTTACAACTCCACTACTTGTAAACTGAGTATTTGCATAAAGAGCCATTGATTCTCATTTGCAACGTAAAACAGGTGGCGCAAACGTCTTCATATGCTAAGCTAGAGCAGATTTGATGCAGTGCATCCTATGGATTTGGCCTTTTTACGACAAACACGTTTATTGGGCTTTACGTGTTTGTCAAGCAGATATTTGTTTAGATTTCTTGTACGTAAAGATAATATTAGATCTTTATAGGTTAGTTAGAACAATATAGAGCTGTAAATTAGGCTAGTCCACGTCTATTAGCCTATATCCATTTATTGTTTATGGGCGTAGAGTGACCATGTCCATTGGAGACCATATCCATTAAGGAACAAATCCACTAACACTCATATTTTTATGGACAGCCATGAAACCCATAATGGACCATTTTCGAATTGGATATATATAATTACTAAAAACTAAATACAATTGACCAAAGCTGTAAACATAAACATAATACATAAATATCATAATTCATACGTAAGTTCAAACAAAAGTTCAAAAAAACACATAAATATCATAAGTTCATACATAAGTTCATACATAAGTTCAAAAACACACATAAATATCATAAGTTCATATATAAGTTCACATAAAATTATAAGAAGCAGAAGTACACATAAGTCTAAGAATATAGCAACTTCCTCCATGAACTCTCCAATTGATCACCTAAGCTCCTTCATTATCTTCTCCTCCATCTTCCTCCAAGTCCAATTCATCACCTAAACAAACAGTCAAACACATGCAACTCAATACAAGACAATTGGCTACTAGAAATATAGAAACACCACATAGATTATCCAAGGTGAACCAAAAGCAACACATTTCATCTATAAAACATTTAAACATCTACATCAACCCAAGGAGAAGGCATCTTCTATAACTTACAGTCTAAAGCCTCAAAGCCCCAAAGCCCCTTAACCAGTTCCTTGCGCAAATCAGTGCTCGAACATTAAAAGGGAGAAGACAGCTTCTATATTTGTTCAACACACGGCTTCCAATGCTGAAAGATGATTTTGAAGCAACCATGGTGATGGGTATGCTCAAGACATCATATACCATTGATGAGAGCTCCTTAAACCGATTAGCATTGTCTCTCCAATAGGAGAGAATATTCAAACTCTTGAAGGCCACCATGTCTAAAACCGGTTCTTATAGGTACTTATCCAATGCTGATTTTCCATTACCACCATCACTCTGTGAGAAGAAAGCGTAAAACCCCTGCAACCTGAAATGAAGCAATGATCAAATCTTAATGAAGCAACATTCAAACATTAAAAAAAACAGTAATGATCAGACTTTCATGAACACAGTAACGATTATACCATAATAAATAATAATTAATGCAATAAAACAAGCAAAATAAGTAAAAAGCTTACATCATATCCTGATAAAGTGGTCTGTGATGTAGGGTTTGATCTTGAAGTTCCAGCC
Source organism: Sinapis alba (assembly GCA_012274485.2). Taxonomy (NCBI): domain Eukaryota; kingdom Viridiplantae; phylum Streptophyta; class Magnoliopsida; order Brassicales; family Brassicaceae; genus Sinapis; species Sinapis alba. The sequence goes on along the minus strand of MU105719.1, from coordinate 156,201 downwards.
ATGTTTTTCTTTGTGTTCTTCTTGTAAACATCAAACAACTTCTTCATCTTCTTCTTAATATGATCCAATTTCGTTTTACTTGTGTCTGCATCTAAAGTTGTGAAAAAATATTCCAGAAATGCAAACTTCAGTCTTGGATCAAGCACAGCAGCAATGGGTAAGATGTTGTAATACCCCTCCTAATACTTCGAACTTAAGCTTCATTGAAGCTACCATCTCAAAAATTACTTCATCCCCACTGAACTCATTTCCTCTAAGCCAGTTTTCAATTTTCCATACTTGCATGAAGTAGAGGTTAGATGTTGGATAAGAAGAACCAGAAATCAGATTCGTCATCTCACCAAATGGAGCCAAGAAATCGCAAATCAACTCTGCCATCTCCCACTCCTATTCACTTGGACATAACTGATAAGCTGCCTCAACTTCAGCAAGATTCCGGAAGGCTTCTCTATACATGATAGCCCTCTCTAGCATAAGATGGGTAAAGTTCCATCTTGTTGATACATCCATAACCAAGCCTTGTAACACACCTTTATCTTTAGGTTCAATACTCACTGTTTCGACACAGCTTTGAAAGAGTTTCTCTAGATTCAATCACTTTCACAAACTTCACATTATCTCTTATTTTCTCCAAAGCTCCAGCAATAACACTCAGACCATCTTGAACTATCAAGTTCAAGATGTGAGCAACACACCGTACGTGGAAAAACTCTCCATTGCATACTAATTCTCTTTGAAGCTGTCTTTTGAGAATGGACTGCATGTTGTCGTTTGATAAAACATTATCCACAGTGACTGTGAAGACTCTCTTCTCTAGCCCCCACTCTTTCAACAACTCCACTATCTTCATCGCTATGACACCACCAATATGAAGAGGAGGAAATGCACAGAAGTCAAGAATCTTCGATTTCAAACTCCAATCTCTATCTATGTAGTGAGTCGTCAGACACATATACCCTTCAACTGTTAGAGCTCTCCATATGTCAGTTGTTAAGCAAAACCTTCATGGAATGTCATTCAACTACTGTCTCAGTATCAGCTTCTCCTTCTCATATATCTTCAAACAATCGCTATGAAGTAAATTGAAACCATCTCAAATCTCATAAAGCCATATCAGATCGCAAAACCCAACTCACATCACAAACAAAATCAACAATATAAGTAAACCCAAAAGATGGAGAACAAAGTCACAGACGGAGGAGAAGCGGAGAACGGAGTCACAAACAGTGGATAACAGAGTCACGGAGGGAGGAGAAGCGGAGAATGGAGTCACAGACGGTGGAGAATGGAGTCACAGAGGGAGGAGAAACGGAGAACGAGAACAGAGTCACTGACGGTGGAGAACGAAGTCACGGAGGGAGGAGAAGCATAGAACAGAGTCACTGACGGTGGAGAAGCGGAGAACGAAGTCACGAACGGTGGAGAATGAAGTCACAGAGTCACATACGGTGGAGAATGGAGTCACAGAGTTACGAAATCGCCATCTGAGTCGCCAAAGGAGAGAAAAGGCGTGTCCAATTGAGCTTTTTCCCAAATGATAAAAACTAAAAACCCTAGAATTGTTTTCTTATTGGGTTATCCATGTCCATAGTAACCAAACCCACTAATACCAATAAACCTATTGATTTCTGATTTTAACCAATTAAAACCCACATGGAAACAGGGGTATGACCAATTAAAGCCAAATTAAATATGGACATGGCAACCCTTGGACAGCCTACCCATTTTACAGCTCTAGAACAAGATATGATCTATGTACATTATAAATAGGATGATCGATAACTTTGTGAAGATTAACTTTTGATTATTGAATATAAACCCTAGAACTTTTCAGTTTATTTTTTGGTATGCTTTGGAATCAACGAATATCAAGAACTCTCGTTTGAGCGGACATTCTTAGGAATCAACGATCATCGAGTTTTTGTCGAGCGGAATCAATGATCTTCAAGCCTATCCAGCTTGATCCTGCGTCAGTTTGGTTTCAGAGCAAGCACACGTTCTCACTACAAGAAAACCTGTATTTTGCGACTGTAAATTGTGACTACTAGAGCAATTGCAAAATTTAACGACTCAATTCTAATAATTTAGCGACTGATCTGCGACTACGTGAACTCAATCGTCAATTAATCGCTTATTAAAGGCCGCTTTGTTTAGTTGTCAAACAGTCGTTAATTGATGACTACACCACAACTAAATTGAAGTGGGTAACCATTAGTCGCAGATCAGTCGAAACGTGTGCGACTGTTTTGCGACTAATAGATTTGGTTATACCTCAGTCGTAAATCACTGGGTAAAAATCGGTGCAAGCAATCACGTGGTTATCATTTTTTGTAGGCATACCTAATTTTTGTTAGCCAGTCGGTATTTAGTCGTGAATTAGTCTATAAAAAACTGGTACATGCACATGGTTATCATTTTTTGTAGGTGTACCTAATTTTTGTTAGGCAGTCAGTACTTAGTTACGAATTAGTCGGAAGTTTTATCTATATATATGCTTTAAGCCATGTTCTTCTCCTCACTCGTACAAGAGCCCAAAAAATTGAAAAAATTCAAAAAAATGAAAGCTTAAAAAAAAACGAAAATTTTATGTTGTACAATGTCTGGAAATTACAACTGTTCAAATTTTCGAGAGTTGATGTACAAGAGGATTGATGAAGATACATGAAAATTTCCGGAAGAGTTCATAGCAGAGGTAGAACAATTTATGACATTTGCAAACAGTGAACCTCTAACAAGAGCAATAACGGTAAGTTTTTAAGCCCATGTAATGTTTGCCATAACGATAAATTTCTCTCATGACCAAAAAATTTGAAACTTATATATATAGTAGATGATTTATGTTAGACTATTATGTTTGGTATAATCATGGAGAAGAAATCGATATGGCATTAGAAACAAGTTATGTTCACCCGACACAATTAAGTGGTAGTGAAGAAGTTGGTAATGAAGATAATTATGTGGATATGGTAAATGATGCGTTCTGTGATAATGTGAGTTTGATAACTATCAACATGATGGTAGTTATCAAAATGTAGTAGACCCGCAATGCAATCATTCAAAGAAGTTCTACGATTTGTTAGAAGGAGCACAACATCATTTGTATGATGATTGTCGTAAAAGGCAGTCACAATTATCCTTAGCTGCTCGGGTCTTGCAAATTAAAGCATATTATAATCTAAGTGAAAAGTGTGTGGATTCATTATGTCAAATGTTGACAGATTATTTACCAGAAAGAAACACGATAACTGAATCACACTACGAGACCGAGAAGTTGATGCGCAATTTAGGGTTCCCATGTTAACAATTGTATGATCTTCTGGAAAAAGATGAAAGATGAGAAAAGTGTCAATTTTATGGTGCAGACAGATGGAAGCCTAGGGAGAAAAAACGTAGAACAAAAGTACCATATAGCCGTATGTGGTATCTACATATAGCTGACAGGCTGAAGAGAATGTATCAGAGCTAGAAGACTGCAGCGACAATGAGATGTTATGCTGAGCACCAACCAAAGGAGGGAAAATGTGTCATCCATATGATGCAGCGGAATGGAAACATTTTCAAGATATACATCTCCGGTTTGCCAAAGAACCTCATAACGTTTATTTTGGATTATGTACTGATGGATTCAATCAATTTGGGATGTTTCTTACAATTCTGAATTCTGGGCCAAATTATATGCGACTTAGTCTTAATATCTTCCTCAAACCTTTGATTTCGAAACTAAAAGAATTATTGTCAACTGGAGTTTAAGCATACGACGTGTCTTTGAATCAAAATTTCAATTTAAAAGCGGTGTTAATGTGGATGATAAGCGACTTTCCAGCGTACGACATGCTATCAGGATGGACGACCCATGGTAATTTGGCTTGTCCAATTTGTATGGAAGATACAAAAGCTTTTTATCTGCCTAATGAAAGGAAGATGTGTTGGTTTGATTGTCGCCGGATATTTCTTCCTCATAATCATCCACTAGGAAAGAATAGAAAGGGTTTTTTGAAAGGAAAAACATGATCAATGAATTTCCACCTGATTCTTTGACTGGTGAGCAAGTTTATTCTGAGCGGTTAATGGGGGTCAATCCACCAAAAACATATGTTTGCAGTGGAAACGGTCATGAAAAGAAGAAGTCCAGTTATGGGAAGTACCATAACTGGCACAAGGAAATCATATTTTGGGAGTTGTCATACTAGAGGGATCTAATTCTCCGACATAATCTTGATGTGATACATATATAGAATATTTTTTTCGATAACATCATGAATACTTTGATGAATGTGAAGGGTAAATCAAAAGACACAATCAAGTCAAGATTGGATATCGCAATATTATGTGATAGGCCACACTTACATGTTGATGGTCCTGGTCAAGCTCTATTTCCTCCCTACACACTGGATAAATACACAAGAAAAAGTTTATTGGAATGTGTGAAACACGAAGTTAAATTCTCAGACGAATATGCTTCAGACTTAGCTAGTTGTGTTGATATAGAGAACAACAAATTTTCTGGCATGAAGAGTCATGACTTCCATGTCTTTATGGAGCGGTTAATTCCATTTATCTTTTCTAAACTCCTAGACCAGAACATCCATCTTGTGTTATCAGGTACTTAATTATAATTTTATATATTAAGAAATAATACACTTTACTCAAATTTATAATTTGTATTAGTAAGAAATGTATTTTGAATATTGTAGCTGACAAAAATCATTCATAGGTGAAAGATTATGTATGTTTGACTAATACTATTATCTAATTAAGTGTTTATAATTATATATATATTGCAGGTTAGCTATTGGAGAAACACCCATCAATTTTCCTTGTGGGTTAATGATATTGCGAATGGGCCCGTGAATAAGGTCAATGGTCCATCTATTCACAAAGGTTTTTTTGTTCCATACGCAGAAGCATGGCGAGGGAAGAAATACATGTAACTATGGTGTGAGTGTTAAAGGAGAGAGTTACACAAATGCATATGATGAAGCTGATTACTACGGGATCTTGACTGATATCATACAAATTCAGTATAAGGGGTCAGTCAATTTGAAATATGTACCTAGAATAAATGCCTCGTATTTATAGTATTTTCTCGATGAAAGAACATCGACGGTGCCACCATTTCTCCGCCGAGTGCCTCTACCAATTGACGGATCATATCCCTTATATTTAAAAAGTGTAATTTTCAAATTGACTGACCCCTCATACTGAATTTGTATGATATCAATCAAGATCCCGTAGTAATCATCTTCATCATATGCATTTGTGTAACTCATCACTACTTCTACCGGATTCATTAAGATTTGATGGTTTTACAAGAAATCTGTCCATAGAACCTTGCATTAATTTCACCAATGCATCAACTCTGTCTTTTTTTGTCTTTTTTGGCTCATGATGCACATGTTCTCGTTGGAAGCATCTTTTCTAAAATTAATAATTATAATTAAATTAATAGATTGAAAACTAAAAAAAAATATTACTTTAACAAAACTGACAAACAAAAATCGTGATGAAAAAAACACCTAAATACAATACTTGAAGATGTGGTGATGATGAAATAATAAGAAACACCTGTTGATTACATGTTGATATAGCACACAATAGAGAACCAAGAGATTAGACGTGTGTGCTTCCTTGAGAATTAGATTGATATGAAGATTGTATGTAGATTAGTTAGGAGTATCTAGAAAATAAATATATAAAGTAACCACACCATTTGTCCAGAAAAAAAAAAAAAAAAAGTAACCACACTTTTTTCCTTTTTGTATGAAATATATATTCTTTTTTCTCAATTTGGAAAATTAACAATAAAATAAAATACTCCTTTTAAAAAAAGCAATTTAAGCAATTAAACTTGGGTTGAATAAATAAATGGCAAACTTAGACTACTATAATACTAACTATATTCTAAAATTTGGGGCCTAAAAAAAGTATATATTTTGGGGGCCCTAGGCGAAAGCCTTTTTGGGTACACTTGAAGCACGACACTGGATGGAATCCACTATTGCGTTGTCTCCTTCGAAAACCATTTTCTTGTCTCCAAAGGCCGAGCAAGCTTGTATTGCCCAAATTAGAGCTATACATTATGCCTTTTCAGGTGTAGTTCTCTCTTCAAATTTCCCATGCCGCATTCTTGAAAACACTATTTGGAAACCGAGCTTTCCTTAAAATTGGTTAACAATTACTATATTGACTAGTAAATATAAAAAAAAAACTCCTAGACGCGTGCCTGTCCTTTAAACTCTCGATCTCCCTGATTCCAAAACCAAACAACATTCTCTTCCTTGTTATTAAATCTTTCTAAAAATAGACATCTTCTTGCTTGTGTTCTTCGGCTTCATCCTTCTCCTCTGAAACATCCTTGTCTTCGGTATCCTTTGCATTGCAGATTGAAGTTTTTGGCAGAATTTTCATTTTGGAACCATGGAAACGTTACAGGAGCACAACTTTTTCAACGCCACGTCAAAACCAGAAGCAGAAGATTCAATCGTTAGACTTTCTTCGTCATCTTCTTCATCTTCTTGTTCTTCCATAGAAGCAGAACCAAGACCTGACCAGAATCTAAGAAACAATCAATCTCCTCCAACACAAATCATGGAGAGATCTACAAACGACACAACCACAGCGACATCGACAACTCCTACTACACCTCCTTACAGAATCCCTTCACACGTTTTCGCAAGAACAACCTCTACAGCTCCCTTTCAATGGAGCAGTCTCTCCAACGAATCTCTCTTCAGCATACGCATTGGAAACAATAGCTTCACCGAAATAGATAACTTCAAATCGGGCGAGCTCACGTTTCCTCAACCTCCTTCACCGAGAACTCCTCATCTACCTTCTCCGCGCCACAACACAAACCAAGGAGGAGGAGTCGCGGAGGAGGCCCAAACTCCGGTGGATATTGGCAAGAAAGCAGCTGATATAGACAAAGCGTACCCGGCAAGTAAAGATGAAGAACAAAAAGCTGTCGCAAGTATAAGAGATCAAGTTATCATGGCTAATGAAGCTTCTAATAAAGACAACAACAACAACATCAAAAACAATAAGTTAGATCGTTCGCTTTCTAGTCGGTCGGAAGATTTAAGCGTCAAGTCTTTCGCTTTTCAAAAGTAAAAACAAAAACAAAAAAAAACACTTCTATCTCTTCATGGTCTTGAAAAATAAATGTTTTTCTGTTTTCTCACTTGTTATGTTTGTTGTTCATCGCATAGATTGGGGAATGCAGATAAGGGTGGATTACAAGGCTCGACGCCACAAAAGAGGAGGACTTCGCAGCCAGACTCGCCAAAGAGTTCGTCTGAGGCTGAAGGAGACGAAGGAATGACGAAAGATGAAGCACATAAGCCTCTTACTCCTAGAGCAGAAGCTGATCGTGCCTGTAATCGCAACCCTAGATGGTTATCTTGCTTCCCTTGCTGCACAACTTTCTGTGTCTAATTGACTTTGATTTTTTTTAGAGAAAGTGTTTCTTTCTTCTTGGTATTATAGAAGTATGCTCCAAGATTTACAAAGTTTTTTTTTTGGCTTTTATGTATACTCTTGTGAAGTAAGCAAACTCATTTGATCTTTAAGAGGCCTCTGTGGTATTTCAAGCCTTTGCATAAGGGTGGACCAATGAAGCAATTTGACTCAAGAGCTGTCGTGGAGACTTGGAATTTTCAGATAATGGAGATGTCCATTGTTGATAGTTATGGAGGCTACCCGTGAAGTCGGTGAAGAGTCCATCAACACCAATCTCATTGATCCAGTACTCGTATTCCTTATATGGATCTTGGCTGAAGTTTAAGTGTAAGAACTCGTTTTCATTCCTGTATGTGTATGGATGCACCTAAGTTTTACATCGCCAACAACATGTTTAAGAAGTTAGTAACATGATTGAACATACCCTTAATCTCGGGGGAGTTTTGAAACAGACCTGTAGATTATGTGCATGAGCTCTTTCGACCAAATCTGTGGGGGCTTGCGTGTAATTGTTGCTTACTTGAACAACTGTGTCCTTCCAAGGTCCGATCCCGACAACATATTGCTTGATGTAGTTGAAATACACATCTGATGTGATCTCCGCATAAGTCTAGAATTTGCATGAATGATTGAAGCAAAATGATAAGAACTTTGAGGAGCAAGCAAATAAGAAGAAGAGGAGAGGATGGACCTGGTTAGTGTCTTCCGTTCGCACGGTAACTTCGTCTATTAGTAAGACTTTTGGCGAGTCTGTCAAGTTTGAAATGTAGACAAGTGAAGATGGGGGAAATGACTGAATGAACAATGGTTTCTTCAACCATTTCTTGGACAAATATGAGCCTCCATATCCATACTTCTTAAGTGTCTCCACCACTTTATCCTCAAATCTCTCACCACCAGGCCATTTGACCTGAGAATATAACAATGGTAGAGGTTTCAAAGGAGATAAAAAGCCAAAAAGTAGAATTGAATTGAAGCTTGTAGGATTGTAACTCACATGCTGGTTCATTAAAACTGGATTCTTAATCTCAGGATATATATACCGACAACTCTTGGAGCATCCCGAGCAATGGTAATGAATTCCTCAAATGTAATGATAGGATACTTTCCTGCAGAAAAAAAAAACAAGATATCTAGAAGGCTTAGATGTGTCCTGCAACAGCTGAATCCAGGAAAGAAAGGCTTAGCTAACCGTTGTATTGCTGGTCTCGAAAAGGAAATCTCTGTTTTGTCCGTAGTTTCTTTAGTTCTTTGAATGTAAAATCAACTGTAAGCAAATCAAAGAGAACCTATTGGGATGCATCAACTCGGGTATGATAAAAACAAAAGGAAGAATCATATGGGAACATACAAGTGAAAAAGCCAGTCATGTTGGATCCTTGGACCTCATAAGTCCTATTACGATCAGCAAATTCCTTGTGGCTGGCGACATTGGTTGTGTTTTGAAGGATGACATCATGGAAACAGATAAGCACACCATCTTTGGATGACAAGACATCTGTTTCTATGAAGTCTGCACCCTCTTCAATTGCTCTCTGGAAAAAGACAAAAAAAAATTGCTTATAAGCATTTACTTCTACAAACAAACTAGAGACAGCCATGGCAGCCAGATATCAAATGAGAGAGAGAGAGAGAGAGAGAGAGATTGATCAAGGAAATGTCATTGGTATACCAAGTATGCAGGAGCAGTTTCTTCAGGGATCTCTCCATTGGAGCCTCTGTGTGCGATGTTATAAGGACGTGAAGTCTGAATGGGCAGCTTAGCGCCTTTGCCTCCTTTACCAGGGAGTGGATATAATGTCCTTCCAGCACAGGCAGTAAGCAGAAAGAGCCATATCAATGACAACAAGCATCCTGTAAGATGAACAATAACCACTTTTTTTTATCAAACTTTCCTGTTATTCTTGATTCTCTTTTTTTTTTTAACCGTTGTGTCAGCAGAAACAAAAGGGAAAAAATGATCCAGAGACCCAAACTTTTTTTCTGAGCTTGCAGTGAAGTAGGAAACCCAACCACAGAATCAATAGGATAAGATATAAGCCTAGTATCTAAAGACCCAAATTTTTTCTTCCTCTTTTCATTTTGCTACTCATTTTTTTATGGATGAACAGAAGAAACTCAAAGGGCAATGATTAAGTTTTGCAAACTCCATCCACAAGCTAATGTAATACAGACATACCATCAGATGGAGAATAATATAACAGTGAGAAAACCCAAAAAAAACTTAAGCTTACTGACCCAGGAAAACAAATAAAAGAAGTTGGAGTTGAGAAACTTACTTGTAAGAATCATGACAATCTCTTAGATCAACAGAATTTCTTGTCTGCCACCCAATTGGTTCCTGTCCGTTTACTTGAAGTAGAAGAAGAAAGATTTTGGGATCTATTTTTTTTAATATATCTCACACCAATATGAGCTTTTTTTCTTTCCACAAAACATTGACTTGTCTTATCCTACAATTCAAAGTAAACGGTAGCAATCCATCACTTTACTTATGTCGCATGACTTTTTAGTGCTCTCACTAAATGAGACTTCTGACTTTTCTAGCACAACCATTTCTTGTTGATTTTCTATCACCATGGAGGTGTTTACGTTGAAATCACAGTCTCACTTTGTTTAGGAGTTTATTTCCATTTGCTTTTTTCATATCTTACTTGCAATGGAGGGTAAGCTTTTCTTGGGTCAGATATTGGTGATATTATTGTTAGGGCAGCTACATTGATACATAAGTTGTATTGAGAAAGAAAGGGTGTCTTTGTTGGACACTTGGACCGCAAGAAATATACTATCGCAAGTAACGAATCCTACCAGTTTTTAACTACTTGGACTAATGTCACAAAGAGCGATTGCTGCCAGTGGGAGAAAGTTAAGTGCAATCGTACTAGCGGACGGGTTATCAGGCTTTCCATTGGTTGGGCACACTACAGAAAGAGTTTTCTAAATCTTTCTTTGCTGCACCTCTTTGAAGAAGTTCAAAAATTCTGGACTTATCCGAGTCAGGATTCACAGTGGCTTGTTTGATGATGTGAAAGGTATACCAGAATTTTCATAGTGGTTAATTAAACTTTTTTTTATTTACTTGGAACTTTGATTTTTACTTTGATTTTTCCCCTCCTCCCTTAGCTTCTGCTTCTCTACAGAATAGATGGACTACATCTTAGTTCTTGGTTGCTAATTTATGAAAAGTTAATACCTTACGTTTAGGGATGCTAATAGTGGGTAAAAACCCATAAGGTACCTTGAACTCTGTTGAAATTTGAAACCCCAAACCGGTGTTTTTAGTTTTTAAAACTCGTGGGTTTTTTTTGGTGGATCATGTTTCATTAATTACCCTGTCAGGTTTTTTTTTTTTTTCCCCCGTCAGAAGAATTGATTTCAAAGTAAGAAACAGTATTCATACATAAGCTCGCGGCAAACGAAATAGCTCCAGAACCAAAAGCCCATAAAAAGCGGCAGCTAGAGCCCACACCGGAGCAACTTTTAAGGATACAAAGCATTAAGACTAGAACCGTAAATAAACCCAAAAGACGATTAACTACTACAAATATGTTTGAAACAAATCAACTCAGCAGACTTTAGAATTAAATCCATGCCAATGATCGGGATTTACCGTTGCTGCCTATAGCCCGCCATACGGTAACCTCCACCTCTTACACCACGACTTACCGTTGCTGCCTAAGCCCGCCAAACGATAACATCCAAGAACCAGAGACTTCATAACCCGACAAGAGGGACCGTAACTCGATCACCATACCCTCCGGATACGGATGCAACGCCACCATAAGCGTCCATTTACTCCTAGATAGAAGCCCACCAGGTTTACACTCTGAGTTTTTTTGGGTATCCTATGGTTTTTGTTTTTTTTTTTTAAAACAAGTAAAACGACGTCGTTATACGTTTTTTTAATCCTAATTTGTCTCCCCGGTAACCACAACCACAATTTTTAGATCTAGAAATCAGATATGTTTTTTGCTATGACGATTCTGATAGAGACTAAACTCTATGTCCCTTTAACCATTCGGTTGCCTCCCTCAACAGTTTCTTCTCAAAGTTTTCACCTCTGTAAGTTTATTCTTTGCATAAATTATAAAGATAATATTTTGTTTCTATCAAATGGGTTTGTTTTTGTGTTCTTAAAACTTTCTGCTTTTGTTTGTTCTTAAAACTCTATGGAAGAATTTGATCTTCGAAGAACTTGAACTGAAAATACATATGCTCTTGAGTGTGACAACCTTTGAGTTTCGTTTAGGTTGTTTTGGGATGAGACAATATCATAATATAATTTTCATGTAAAGCTTGTTCCTTTTGTTGAAAATTTAAAGAAAAAAACATATACTCTCTTTTGAATAAACTTCATATCCGCCACAAGAACTTGCTGAGTGTTCTTGGCTACTTTGCTGAAAAAAGTTTTAATTTTGCAAAAGAAAAGTCAACGTTAGTGGGTATGGGTTTTATCTTTGTGCTATAGATCTTTGATTGGTTTTGTTAGCAATCGTTAGTGGGTTTGTGCTATAGACCATTTTTAGTAGCATGTCTTTACTTAAATACTGACATCTTTAAGTAATGTTAGCAAAAGGAAATGTGTTATTGAATCTTTGTATTCACTTTGTTTGTAGGACAAGCACAAAGTGAAACTTATCCTACTCAAGCAACTCAAATTGTGACTCATTCAAAACGTGCAAAATCTATTGTTTGGAAAAAAAATGTCCCCATAGAAGTAGAGGCAAATGGAAAAAGAATGAGTCGTTGCATTCATTGTAACAAGAAGTTATTATCAAATCTGCCTCAGGAACATCTTCTTTGAAAAAGCATTTGAGAATCTGTCCAAAAAAACCCATGTGTCAAGTGATGACCGTGAGTATGATCACAAAGTAGATCGTGATATGATTAGTGAGATCATTATTTACCATGATCAGCCTTTCAAATATGTTGAGTATGAGAAGGTTAGGGCTAGGGACAAGTACTTGAATCCCAAATGCCAACATATATGTAAGCAAACAGCTGCAGCTGATGTTTATAAGAGATATAAGGAAAAAAGAGAGAAGTTGAAGAAAGTGTTTGCTGAATTCAAGAGCTGAGTATCTTTTACCTCATATATGTGGTCAGCTCCTACTACTATGATGGACCATATCTGTTTAACAACTCATTTTGTTGATGATAGCTTCAAGCTAAACAACAAGATTTTAGCATTTTGTGAGTTGAAACCTCCACATACTAGTGAAGAAGTGACTAATAAACTTCTTAGTTGTTTGAAGGAGTGGCAATTAGAGGAAAAAATCTTCTCTATGACATTGGATAATGCTCCTTATAACGACAGTATGCAGAAGATCCTCAAGCATCGACTTCAAATGATTAACGTCAATGGGTTGTTGTGTGATGGGAGGTTCTTCCATGTTAGATGTTGTGCACACATTTTGAATCTCATAATGAAAGAAGGTTTTGAACTTGATGTTGGTCTACTGGAAAATATCTGAGAGGGTGTTAAGTTTGTCAAAGCATCTGGATCAAGGATATAAGCATTTGCAGCTTGTGTTCAGAATGCATGGATTAAGGGTGGAGTTGGATTGTCTCTAGATGTACCAACAAGATGGAATTCAACTTATGATATGCCTGCTAGAGCTCTAAAGTTTTGTGAGGCATTCACTAGATTGAAATAGTGTGACAAGAGTTACATATCACTACCTTCAGATGATGCATGGGATCGAGGGGAGAAAATTTGTGAGTTTTTGAAGCCTTTCAGCAATATTACCACATACTTCTCGGGCGTTAGTTATCCCACGGCTAAATCATATTTTCTTCAAGTGTGGAAAATTGAATGCTTACTGATGAAGTATGCTAGTTGTGATGATACAATATTGAAAGAGATGGTTAAGAAAATGAGAGTTAAGTTTTTTAAGTATTGTGATGAATACAGTTTCATCCTAGCTATGAGATATGTTTTAGATCTAAGATTGAAGCTGCAAATACTTAGATCAGCTTATGACAAAGTGGATGCAAGATTTTTTTGCTCATTTGATGCATCATGCTCCATCTGATGCATCATGCCCTATCTGAACCTTTTTAAAAGCCCTCATGCACTGCATGTGTGGGCCTTATCAAACTATTTATCTCATCCGGATTATTTTCCGAGTATCTTTGTTTATCAAAACATGAATTTCCTTATTTTTTTGGAAAAGAAGTGTGGTTTATTTGGAATCAATTATTGAAATCTTTCCATAGATCTTGTGGTATATTTGGAAGGAAAGGAATGATAAAGTTTATAATGGAAAAAAATGTCTCACCTGTTGATAATTTTTAGTTAGCTAAGATATAAGCTTAATGTTGGAAAGTTACAAATCTCAGAGAGAAAGAAGGGGAATGATGTACCATCTCTTCTGGTTACCAGTTCGACCTCACCCATAGACACATAGATCATAATCTGTCAAATTGATGCCTCATGGGTCAACATGGGTTTGTTAGTGAACTCAGATGAACCTATATGGATTAAATGGTGTGGACCATTCTGGATTTCAAGGATGTCAACAAAGTATTTATGCGCTCCATGTAGAGAAGGAAAAACTTATTTGAGCAACGTTTTGCCTACATGAATTGTTCGTATCCATGATACATGTACACAAATACTGCTCGGACTTCGTAGACATGATTGTTAATCCAATTGACTGAACAACTTTTACTTCTGAGCTAGTTTTATTCTACGAGACAGTTTTCTGGGCGTCGGTATCTTTAATATTTCCAGCAAAGAATTTGCTGGTAAATTTCTTAATGAAGAAGATAAGTAATAATGCCCTCCTTTCTTATGTAGATCAGATATGAAGGAACCGAATATCTTTTCAGAATGACTCAACCTAAATTACGGCTTGATTTTGAAAAATGGATGTTGACAATAGAAAAGAATAATAGTCGAGACAGAAAAAGATAATAAAATGAAGCCCACGATAGGCCCATCTTAATTGAGGGCTTCTATGTCTTCCACTTCTTGATCTATCGTCAGTTCGTCACTCTCCCTATTCTCCCTTATATTCGCAGCCGGAAACGTTCATTTCCTTCTAGGATTAGCGCCGAGAGAAACCCACGATGCCGGCAAAACAGAGGACGCCTAAGGTCAGCCGAAACCCTGATCTGATCAGGGGAGTTGGTAAATACTCAAGGTCGCAGATGTACCATAAGAGAGGTCTTTGGGCTATCAAGGCCAAAAACGGCGGCGTTTTCCCCCGGCACGATGCTAAGTCCACGGTTGATTCTCAGGCGGAGAAGGTCCCGAAGTTCTATCCTGCTGAAGATGTCAAGAAACCTCTCGCCAACAGACGCAAACCAAAGCCTACCAAGCTCAGGTACTTTATTAAAAACTCTCTTGAACTGATATTCAGACAGATGTGACTGTCTTCATTGTGTTTTGTTTGATTTGTTTAGATCAGTCTTGTTTATGTTGCGTTCTCAAATGTTCTTGAAAAGTTGTTCGTAACCGGTTTAGTTTAATCTCTATATGGTTCTGTCGTAATCTGATCATTCTCTTGGCTGTGTTTCAGATCCAGCATTACGCCAGGGACAGTGCTGATCATCCTTGCTGGTAGGTTCAAGGGCAAGAGAGTTGTCTTCTTGAAGCAGCTTGCTTCTGGTTTACTTCTTGTGTCCGGTGAGTTCTTTATATATGTTCTCATGACCTTTGTTTGAAGCCAAGCTCATTCACTTGTGTGTTGTTATTGGCCTTTAGGACCATTCAAGATCAATGGTGTTCCTTTGAGACGTGTTAACCAGTCCTATGTGATTGGCACTTCCACAAAGGTTGTCATTTCTGGTGTTAGCATCGATAAATTTGATGATAAGTATTTTGGAAAGGTTGCTGAGAAGAAGAACAAGAAGGGAGAAGGAGAGTTCTTTGAGGCAGAGAAAGAGGTATGCTAAATCCCAATCTCTTTCCTATGTACATTACCAAATGGGGAACTTTTCTTGATCACTTTAATGGGTTTTGGATTACGCAGGAGAAGAAGGAGATTCCACAAGGGAAGAAAGATGACCAGAAGGCCGTGGATGCAGCTTTGATCAAAGCTATTGAAGCAGTTCCAGAGTTGAAGACTTACTTGGGCGCAAGGTTCTCATTGAAACAGGGGATGAAGCCCCATGAGCTTGTTTTCTAAATTTCATTACCTTTTTGCTGAGGTTTATAGAGTGTCTATCACCTTTAGTTTTATCCTACGAACGGTTGGTCTTGTTCTTGTTCACCAGTCAAATACAAGTTTTGGCGTCGATCTTGTTTTTTGAACGTGAGTTTTGTAGCAGTAGACTAATTTTTTTTTTTTTGCAAGAACTTCGAATTTTCACAACAGTTGACATGGTGATTGTAGATGGAATAAGACTACAATTTAGAAGATGGGTTTTGAGGGATTGATAATAATATTTCGTATTGGTCCTATTTTCTTCATCTCTTCTAATAGGCTAATGCTATATTAGGACTATAGATGAGCCTTTGCAGGGCAGGTGGTGGAGCCACAAAGGAGTGCCTTTCTACAAACACATCCAGGAACTATCTGGAACAAAGGAGCTTGTCATGCCGGTTCCTGCTTTCAACGGAGACAGTAACACTGGGAATAGTTTGGGTATGCAAGAGTTTATGATTCTGCTGGTAGGAGCAACCTCGTTTTTTGAAGCCTTTCAGATGGGAAGTGAAGGTCAATCCTTTATTAAGTCTGACTTTGAAGGGCGGGACTAACCGGAAGAAGAAAACTATCCTTCCTCCTCCGGTGGTGTGTGGTTACCGCCGTGTCACCGCCGGCGGTTCTCTTCCACCGGTGGTCAACGTCCTAGAGCAGTCAGTTATTAAAGCTTCTCGGATCTGGAGCCCTTGTGACGGTGCTTTTTGATGCTGGTCTTCTCCGGTGTCTAGACAGGGTGAGTGGTTTAAAGAGGAGGAGAGAGTCGGCGTTTAAGGAGGTGTAGACCGAGTCAACAGTTTTTCAGATCCGTTTTGTTTGGCTTGATTTTCCTAGATCTGGTGGGGCGTGGGTGTTAGGAGGTCTCCTCCGGTTTAGATCCGCTTGTTGGTGTCTTCGTCGAGTGGTGTAGTAGTCGTTGGTTCTTCTCTCCGCCTTGGTGTCTCGGCGTGGAGGACCCTTCTCTTGCTCTCAAGTTGGACCCCGAGGGTTCTATCCTTATGGGGCATGAGCCGGTCTTTTCTCTTTTTGGCGGTGTCAAGAAGCGTTCTCCGGCAGCACGTGAGGCATTATGGCTTCGTTCCCGGCGCGTGGAGATGTATGGTGCTCAGGTGCCGGCATTCCATAACTGCTTCTTCGTTGTTTGCCCTCCTTTGCTCTCGGTTTTTGACGATGTTGTCCCCTCACCAGAATGGCGCTTCTCTGGTATCTCGGGTTCTAGGGTTTGTTCTTCATTGTAGGTTGCCATTCTTCTGTAACCGGTGGTTACATTGTGGTCATGTAGAGAAACTCTCTCTTGTTCTTAGAGGAGGAGCATGTGTGGGGTTAAGGAAATCGCGGGTCTTCGATGATTCATTCTTTCCTCTGTGACGGTGTGCTTCGGTCTTCATCCATCTCAGTGTCATGGCGGGCTCGTTTGCCCCTCCTCGACAGGATGATTCCGCTTCTTTTTATTGCAGGTCTTCGATGATTCATTCTTTCCCATACCCTCACATCATATCTTAAAGCAGCTTCCTTATCATCCGTTCTTGCTCTCGGACAGTGGATTCCTCAGGTATGGGATCTCTATCCTCTGTCCTCCATTGCGGGCTTCATGGAACCAACAGTTTCTATACGGAGGCGAAATGGGACTCTTCGTAGTTCCTACCCGGACTAACCCAACCAAGACGTGATAAAGAAGTCTGGTCCAGGGTTGTGCAAACAATCCGACTGTGTCGCCCAACGGATTTAAGCTTATTGGTGAAGGGTTGTACCGAATTTTATTCAAATCTTGCTATTGTAAACTGTTGTGTAATTGCCATTTTGGCATTACAATAAATTGTTCGGGTTTCAAATATAACTGATTAAGTTTGGATATCTAAACTTGTTCAATACAAAATCCGATCGAGTGTTTTGGTACTTTGATTCGGATTTCAGTTTGTGTTTTCGGATCAGGTTCAGATTCGGGTTCAGATATTGGATAAAATGTCTATGCCTAATTGACTGAAAAAATCAATCATTTAAAAATAATAATTACATAGTTCAGATTTTTGGTTATACCCGAAATAACTGAACCCAAAATAAAAATATCCGAACCCGACCTGAAATAAAATAAAAATAATTATGTTATGTAATGTTTGACTAGGGAAAATTAGGTCAGTATTTGTTAAAACCAGATTTCAAAAGTTTATGTACTGAATTTAAATTTTTTATTTGTTGATGTATGTATTCGCACATGTGGAGTATTGATGTATTGATCGGAATCATTGGCCCCTGTTTATGTAGGAATTTGCCAATTTCCTATTATTTGTTAACGATAATTTAAGATTTGACTAACGAGAATTAGGTCAATGTATGTTAAAACTAATTTTTGAAAGTTTATATATGAAAATTGAATTTTGTATTAGTTGATATATGTTCTCGCACAGGTGACATGTTTATGTACTGATCGGGAACATTGACTCTTGTTGATGTAGGAATTGACCGATTTTCCGAGAACAATCCGTTGCAAACGTCATATGAAACTGTCTTAAAAATTCCTCATGATTACTATTACCAAGATTAGGATCTCTATTTCCGAATAAAGGGGTGAAAGGCTGGCTCTCGTATTCCTTGTTCCCATGAGACCATCAAAACCTTCTAAAGTACTATACCATCATTTTCCTGAAAAATATCATTTTCTTTCCATGATCCATCCGTAAAACACCACCGCCCCATGATGTGAGGTAAACTCCCAAGTTCCCCTTTCCTTGATTGGGCTGCGTGTTGCGGTATTGATGTTTGTGTAACTTTCAAGAGAATATATTTTGTTTCTGCCAATTGTAACATGTCTCTTGGATCAGTATATAATTTACTAAAAACCATGTTATTCCTTTATTTCCAAATGCACCAGAGAATCTAAGCAAACTGATGATGTTCCATTTTTGGAAGAACTCTCCAAAACAAATGATCCATATTGACAAAAAGTGATGAAGTAGGGAAAATTGATGGGTTCAGTGGAATATTTGAGAGAGCACAAACTTGGACAGCCAGTGGACACTCAATAAAAACATGGTTAATTGATTCTTCTATTGCACCACATCATGCACATAAAGTATCACATTGTATCCCTCTAGCCTTTAAATATTTCTTAACCAAGAGACATCTTGAAACTATTTGTCATAAAAAGTGGTTCATCTTTGGTGGGCATCTTATTTTTCAGGTCTGCGCTTTTAAAGGAATGACATCTGGTTCATACATCAGATACACTTTTTCCGTGTCAGGATAAACCCGTTCTACCTGATACCCATATTTGACCGTATATTTCCCGCTTTTGGTGAAGTGCCAACCATCTTGATCAGCCAAAAAGATCATATCCAATAGTATAATTTCTATAATCTTCACATCCTCGGGATCCACAACAGCCTGGATTGCCTGAGATTTCCATGTTCTTGATGTCGCATTGATGAGAGAATCCACTGTCAATTCGGGGTCTACATTGAGTTGATCACTATTTGCTGGTCTCGGGCGAGTGGATGGGAGCCATGGATCATTTCATACTGAGATAGATGATCATGATCCTACTTTTTTGATTAGTCCTTTGCTAACCATAGATCTAGCAGAGACAATACTTTACCACCACACATAGGATGGTGAGTATGATCTAATTGGTTCCAGGGGTGATGCATTCGTTAAATACCGTCCTTTAATAACTTGAGAAAATAATGAATTTGGTTTCTCGATCAACCGTCATAATTGTTTTCCCAACATAGATGTGTTAAAATTCGCCATATCTTTTAAACCAAGACCTTCATCATCGTTATGATGACATAATTTATCCCAAGACTTCCAATGTATACATTTTGTGTTTCCCTCTGAACTCCATCAAAATTGTGCAACCGTACTCGTCAGCTTCTTTGTTACTGGCTTGGGAATTCTAAAGCAGGACATTACATGGTTTGGTAGCGCAGTAACCACTGATTTGATGATTACCTCCTATCCCCCCCCCCTTGTGAAGAATTTAAAAGTCCATCCATTTACTCTGTTATTTAGTTTGTCCTGAATGAAACTGATTTTTTTTTGTTTTTGATTCACCCATACTCTTTGGTATACCCAAATACAAGCCCTTCCCAACTATATTCTGAAAATCTCCATTATATCCCGCAGTTCTTTACGCCTAGGCTCGTTGATCTTAAATCTAAACTGACTTGATGATTTCTGGAAGTTTATCAACTGTCCTGATACTTTCTCATAGTCCTTCAGTATCCGTAGAATAGTTTAATATTTGTCGCTATGTGCCTTACAAAAAGTAAGCTATCATTCGCAAAAAAAATATGAGATATCAGAGGGCAAGCCCGAGCCACCTTTATTCCCGTTGAGCTGTTTTTTTATTTTTGCTTTTTTGTTTGCAATTAGAGCTTCCATACACAAGGTGAATAAATAAGAACATAATGGATTCTCTGCCGTAAATTTCGATGAGGGGTTATGAATCCTCGAGGATGTCTATTCAATAACACTCGGTATTGAACTAAATATATACATTCCATCATTAACCGAATCCAGTGATGATCAAAACTCATATTATGAAGCAATGCTTGAATAAATGCTCACTCCTCTCTATTATGAGCTTTATTCATGTCTGCTTTGAACTAATGTTATGTGACATTTTTGTTTAGTATCTTATGTTTTTTTTTTAAAGAGAGACACGTCGATGAGACTCTTTTTAATTTTTAATTTTATTTCTGGGAGAAACATTCCATTTATTTGTAGGAGATATAGTGTTTGGATGTCAATGGTGCTCATTTCGATGTTTAAAAACCAAGTTCAAAGTCAATCGTTCCTCTGAACGACAATTGAAGAATAGCTCTCATTGGTGTGTTTTGGCTTGGTAATAGAAGAATAGTTACCAAATTATAGAACAACTCTAATATTTAACTTTATTTTCTACTCTAAAATGGAATAACTTCAAAATAGAGTTGAGTTTTATTCCAATATATTACTCAATTTTCAACTCCAATTTTTTTTTAAAAAATAATTATGTTTTAGGCTGATTTAATAATTAGTAATATTACCTTTCATTTATACAATTTTCAAAATAGTCCATTTTCTATTTGTAACATTCTATAAAATATAAAAAATTTAATTAAAATAAATATTTATTATACAAAGAAAATTACATAACATTACATAAAAGATATATGTTTACTACATTAGAAATTACATTACATTACTTAAAAATAATAATACATCAACTTAAATTATTTATTAGCATTAGTATATTTTCCCCCAAAAATGTATTTTTATATGTATGATCTTTATGTTTGATATTATATGTATTTTTTGTATAAAAATAGTTCATTAGATGAAAATTTATATATTTAAAGAAATAATAATAATAGTTTTATAATATAATAACTTAATTTACTCATTTATAATAATATTTACTGTATGCATTTATAATAATATTTAATTAAAATGAAATATTTATATTTAAAGGATTATTTTATAAATAAAAAACTTTAACTCCATTTAGAAATAATGAGTTAGTTTACTCTATTTTAGAGTAATCATGTCTATTACTCTATTTTGGAGTTGGAAATGGAATAGAATTGAAGAAGATTTTACTGTAAAATGAAGTTTAAAGTCAAATATGGAGTATGGTTTGAGATGCTTTTAGTTGGATGAATTTCATAATATCAGGCGGTGTCATTATCAGATGGGTCAGACTAGTTGAAATTAATTTTTTTAAATGCTATTTAGCAGTTAATTAAACGAAATCACTATTTTAAAATCAGTTTGTTGGACAGATGGGTCAGACTAGTTGGACTGATATTTGAAGAAAAATGAGCTATTCGGCAAAGAGATCAATGTTGTGGATGCGCGGCAGATTCATATTACTAGCCGGTGATTTCCCTGAGGTTGCTCTGGTAGTATGTGCTCTGCACTCCTTGAAGTTGAAATTTGGTGATTCCCGCTATGTTACTGGCGTTATGGTCCATATTTTAGTTTGGTTTCTTAGGTGTTTTATGGCTAAGAGTCGGGATGGTGATGACCGGAGGGATGGAGTTTTAGTCTGTTAGCACCTTGGTGCCGATCCTGCTAGCTCAAAAACTGATGGTTTACCATTAGGAGACTAATATAATTTATGCTGATAGTGTTCGATGATGATGGTTGAAGCAGCGGTCCTCTTTAGTGTTGTTGTGGATCATTCCAGTCAGCTGGTATCAAGAGAGCTCTGTGGCTTTCTTCTTAGAGAGAGTGGTGGTAGTGTTAAGGTGTGGTGAGAGTTGGTTTAGTAGAGTTTCTTCGCAGCGTGGTGGGTGCAATGATCGCTTACTGATTCAGTTCTTAGGCAGTGTGTCTGGAAGGTCCGTTTGGTAAGGCTTCGTTTTCGTTGAGAGGGTGTTCGGGCTTCTATCTAGGAGTAAGCGGGCATGAAGCGCGTCGCATCCGTATCCGAAGGTTGTTTGGATCGAGTAGCGGTTTCTTCCTGTCGGGTAATGAAGTCGTAGGGTCTTGGTTCTTGGAGGTTAAGTTTGGCGAGCGTGTGCAGCAGCGTTCAGTCGTAGTGTAGGAGGTGAAGATTTTTTTGTGGCAAGCTATGGAAAGAAGCGATAATTCTCGATCATTGACCTCTATAAAGGTTTAAATTATGCTAAATTAACTTTTCGATCGCTCATGGGCAGTTGGTAGCCTTTTGAAGTCTTAGTTTCAGCTATGATCTTCTTGTTTTAGTATTATAAGTCACCCCGGTGTGGGCTTTAGTAGCCGCTTTCATGTGGGTTCTGTTCCTGGGGATTGTTCATTCATCCGCCAGCTTATGTTTAAAATATGTATGTGTTCATGGAATGAATGAAGTACTTTAGAGGGGGAAAAATCAGTTTGTTTAATTAAAAGTATTTGTGTAGTTTATGGTGTATAACAAAGAATAATTTTGTTTATGATGTATAGAAAAGGCAAAAAGTATAGGGTTCGGTTTGGAAGACTTCCTGGAAAGTCTTCTAACATAAAATACATTAGAAGACATATCAAGAAGTCTTCTAAAAATAGTCTTTTTCAAAAACAAAAATCAATAACAGTTTTTTCAACACAAAAATCTATCGCAAGTGTGAAAAATTACTAGTTTTGATGATTTTTCACACTTGCGATAGATTTTATTTTCTTATTAAAAATTTATTTTTACAATATTTATTTATTTATTCATTAATATAAGAAAATAATTAAATAATGATAATTACTATAAATAAATACGGTTTAGTAAGAATTATTTACTTAACTTAATATGAAAATAATTAATATTAAAAATATATTTAAACTTTTCAATCAAATTAATTTATAAAATATAATTTCATGAAAAGTTACATGTTTTTGATAAACAATTGGCATTATTAATTATTTTTTGGATATATTATTTTACGAATTTTTTTTTTAATAAGAAATACTTTTAATTTAAAAATTGTAAAAGTAATAGATCAAAAATAACTAATTTAATTTTAGAAAAACCAAAATTATAGAGAAAATATTAAAATTAGAATTCAAAATATATTTTGATAGTTTATACAGTTTCCACACTTATACAGTTTTTAAACTTATAAAAACATATTTAAATTTTATTTATCATATTTAAATAATAAATTAACTATCAAATATATACTGTTTAATAATGTTAAGTAAAATAATTTGTTTAAAAGATATAAAACGAAAATATTATACAAGAACATTTTCAAACAAATTATCACAAAATAAAATTTAATTATTTAAAGTTAATATATGTAAAGTTAACATATTTTAAGAGATCTATTGGTAGTATTTATTAAACATGATAAATATTTTTGTAATTTTAAATTTGTTTAAAAAATATTTAACTAATAATTGAAGTTCTTATAATAATAAGTAATTTAAAATTAAATAAACTATTAATCAAACTTTAGAGAAACCCAAATAGATAGACAATTCAATTTAAGAAAATATATCAAAAATCAAAAAACAAAATCTAAAACCAAAAACAAAAAATCCAAAAACCATCTAAATAATTATCACCCTAATGTACGAGAAAACTTACGAAGAAGTCTTCTATAGAACTATAATCTCAGATGCTCTTAATGAGGCAAAAAGTATTATGTCATATTTTTACGAATTTTCACATACTCTTGTCTATTATGATTTTCTTCATATGGATGGGCAAAATCGAAAGTATCCCTCCATACATGATCAATCAAAAGCAAGCGGAATTTCTCTCTCTCCGATCCAGGTGAAATTTTATTTTCTCTCTCCTCTATTTATTGAATTCTTGAGGGTTTGGCGCTTCGAAGCGAGAGCTCTCCTCCCTCAAATCAGCTATTCTAAAGGAGATTGTGGCTCGCTTGGATGATGAATCATTGAGCAATTGATCCCCAACCCAGGTCAAATCAACTTCAGGTAAAGCATTATCTTGGTCTATATCTTTAAACCCTAACAAAATGGAATGAAATGCTCGTTCGGTTAATTAGGGGATTCGTTAGTTAGAGGTGATACTAGATAGTAGATTTCATATTTGGGTTGTCAATTAGGGGATAATGGAAAAGTGTGCTTGTAATGGAATTGGATAATCAACAAGAAATATCAGGAATCAAAGCTCGCTGAATTCTCGAATGAATAGTGTGAAACTGGTATACTAGAAAAATGTAAGTATGTGAAACTTTACTCCCCAAAAAAAATGTGTAACAATGTATAACTTAATATAAATTCCATAGCATAACTGAATAACTAAAATTAACTTTAATAGTTTTTTTTTTGTACAACAGATAATGGGTTATTCTTCTACAAAATACACTTTGACTATGACATATATTATGCGCAATCTGGAGATGATTATGAATGGATTCCAAGCGATGGTCGTTTGTATGCTATATCCTTTAAGACATCATCATTGGATGAGATCACTTATTCGTTTTTGAAGGAGAGGATATGCAATAAGAAGACCATAGATTTCGTATACAAAGAGGCTGAATCTGAGTTACATTACACTGGTAGTAGAACCTAAAAGACAATCATATACTTTGGATGATGAAGATGTATTTGTGTGTCTGACATCAGTGGATAAAGAGGGAAGAATAAGTATTTTGCATGTAGAGGTCATCGAAGAAATGGAAATAGTTCCAGTAATAGAGCAACAATCAAGAGTTGAGAAATAAAGCTCATATGGTGGGAACTATACTGGGCTTGCGAGTGGATTACCCAAAGTTGAAGATAATCCGGGTGCACTCACTCTATTTACTCACATTGAAGAAGCAGAACGATATTTTGTGGGAGCTGAACAGGTGGAGAATGTTGTTAATAGAGAAGCCAACGAATGGGGCATTGGTTTGGATAACATGGACATGGTGGACAATGAGGGCGACGTGGATAACTCTATGGGTGTTCGTCCTATTTGCGACTATGTTGAGCTGCCACGTGTTGCAAAAGAAATTCCAGTGGTTACTGAGTGGAAAGATGGTTTTGGTATTGAGTTGTTGCAAGAATTTTCAAGGATGTTGTGAAAGATATTATTGATAGAGCATCACAGAAGAACTAATTTGGAGTCAGTATCGCCAACTCGGATAAGAGTAAATATGTGGTGAAATGTTGGGGAGCGGATGAAGGTTATAAATGGGTTGTGAGAGCTACAAAGATAAAGAATTCTGAAGCGTTCTCGATTAGAGCATACATAAAGATACATTCATGCTCTTGCACAACGTCAAGTATTGGAATCAAAAGAAAACCTACACCAAGATGTGTTGCAACTATAGTGCATAAGGATTATCCGGGACTATTTGAGACACCAACTCTGAAAACCCTGGTCGGTCTGGTGCAAAAGGCATTGGGTGTGGAATTGTCATATGCGACATGTTGGAGAGGAAAACAACAAGATGTTGAGGATTTGCGTGGTAGTCCCGAGGAAGGATACAAAAAATTACTTTCTTAGTTGTATACGTTAGAGAAGGTCAACCCGGATACAAAAAAAAGTTTGTTATTGGATGAAAATAAAAGGTTCAAATACATATTTGTTGCGTTGGGAGCTTCCATTGAATGGTTTGAATACATGAGAAAAGTCATAATAGTGGATGGAACTTTTCTGAAGATTGTTGAAGATGGTGTTTTAATTATTACCACGGTGCTCAGGATCCAAACCGTCAGTATTATCCTATAGCTTTTAGTGTCGTTGATGGGGAGAAAAATGAAAGATGGAATTGTTTTTTCACAGAGCTGAAAATTGTTTTACCGGATTCGATGGAATTGGTGTTTGTTTCAGACATAAATAAAAGTATGATAAAAGTTGTTGCTGAAATGTATCTGATGTCTAAACATGGGTATTGTATTTGGCATCTATCGCACAATGTGAAAGTTAATGTCAAACAGGACAGGGACGAGATTGCACTACAATTCAGAAAAGTTTCACAAGTTTATGCAGAGACTAAGCTTGAACAGCAGTATCGAGAGTTTAGGGAGAGGTATCCAGTGTGTGCTAAGTATCTTGATAAAAGTGTTGATGTTAAAAAATAGGCGAAGTGTTATTTTCCCGGTGCAAGGTACAACATTGACACCTTTAATTGTGCAGAGTCTTTGAATGGACTATTTGAAAAGGCACAAAAGATGTCTTTACTGCCTATACTTGATACAGTTATTGAAAAAAGGGTCAAGTGGTTCAACAGACATAGGAAGGATACAGCAGTCGGACCGTTATCTCAAAAATTGGTTCCTTACGTGGAGAAGAAAATGCATAAAAGAGAACCGTAAAGTGGAACCATAAAATCATAAAATCAATCATCTAAGTACAGTAATACTAAAACAATCGCAAAAATCAGACAAGTACAACTTTAAAGGTTTTTGTATAACTACAAACTATATGAAACTCGAAGCACGGAAAGGCTTTACAAATTTTTCCCGCCCAGCTTTTCTAATTTTCCCACCCATGTTTTCGAACTTTGAATTTCCCAAAAATCAATGCGGAATCGACATAGACGTGTATTAAACCTATTTTTTGTTGTTTCCTCCATTTATCTCAACCACATCTCTCTCTCTCTAGAATCTCTTTGAACCCTCCTCTTCTTTCTTCCTAACTCGAATACTCATAATCATGACTTATCCATACGAGGAACACAAGCAGATGAAGGCTTTGAAGAGAGATATCAACATGCTTTGCTTCGTGGCGGATGTCCAGTGTGGGATTCCGACAAGATGCCCTTGTGGGGGGAGAACCATCAACAAGGTGTCGGGATTCGAAGTATCCAACCAATTTTGATAGGAGAAAATACTTTACTTTCAAAAAAATTGAGGTAATTTATGGATACTTTTGGGTTTTATGTGCAGATTTTGATACTTTCTTGTTTTATGTGTAGAATGATGGCTTCCATTTCCGTCAACCATGGGTCTTCGGTGTCCAGAAAGAGGTTGAAATGTTAAGTAAGCGTGTGGATGAGATGGCTGCAGATATTGTTGAACTTAAGTATAAGCTTACCCATCCGAATCCTACCAGCCCATGATATGCGTCGGCGCTTTGTAATGACTTAGTTGATCTTGGAAGTCTTTCTTTTGTCTATTGTTGTTGTTGTAGCCGTTTGGAATGAATAACTCTATTGTTTGCTTAAGGATGTTATGTTATATTCTTGAAGACTATCTAAGTCAAAATTTCACCTACTTGCTCATTCATGAATTACTTTAGTCTCACGAAGTTAGACTAAGATGGAAGTTTTAACTTTACAAAGTTTCACCTACTTGCTCATTCACGAATTACTTAAGTCTCACGAAGTTAGACTAAGATGAAAGTTTAATTTTACAAAGTTTCACCTACTTGCTTATTCACGAATTACTTGACTCGCGAAGTTAGACTAAGATGAAAGTTTAACTTTACAAAGTTTCACCTACTTGTTTATTCACGAATTACTTGTCTCACGAAGTTAGACTAAGATGAAAGTTTAACTTTACAAAGTTTCACCTACTTTACGTAGTTACGAATTACTTAAGTTTCACAAAGTTGACTAAGATAAAAGTGAAACTTTTTAAAGTTTCACCTATTTAAAGCAGTTCTATTAAATAACATAAGTTTTCAACAACAAACCACAAAAGTTATAACATATGTCCAGTGAAAATTCAAAGAAGTCATACAAACCGAGTACTTGTCACATTTTTAAAACAACCACAAAGGGATTTCACACCTTCTTCTTACTTCTCTTCTTGGTCTTCTTCTGCTTCTTTTGACCTCCCTTCTTCTGGGCACATGTCGTCCTCTTCTCAGCTGCCTCCTCCTTCTCAACTGCCTTCTCTTTCTGCTTTTTTTCACCTGACTTCTTTTGGACACTTGCCGTCCTCTTCTCAGCTGCCTCCTCCTTCTTCTTCTGGCGTCTTGTCCAAATGGACTCCTATTATCGCAACCCTTTGTCTTTTTCGAAGGACGTACTTCTTTTCCATCACCTTTTATTTACATGTTCTTTTTCTTCATCTTGGTTTGGACATCTCCGCTTTTCTTTCCCGTCTCACCAACCTTAGCGACATCATTCTCAGACATCTGAATCTCCAACTTCTCAGCCGCTGCACACATCTCTGGAGTTTCAGCTTCAGCTATGTCATCACTACCATTACCATGTTCACTCTGCATTTGCTTTGCAATATAGAGAACACTAACATCCATAGAACCACCATCTTTATATTTCTCTAACGGAGTATCACCACCATCTTGCTCCGACAGAGTATCACCACCATCTTGCTATGATGGAGTATCACCACCATCTTGCTCGGACAACATATCACCACTATTGGGATCACTCATTCCGGGAACACTCTTCCTAAGACATTTCACTTCTTTTTCTAGAGGAGTTAGCCGGTATTCTTAAGCAGATGTTGTTCCTTTGGAGGTATTCTTAAGCAGATGTTGTTGCTATTCTAAGTACAAGAAGAGCTTAAGAATACCTCCAAAGGAACAACATCTGCTTAACGGCCATCTTTAAACAATCCTGATGTAGCTTTGATTTCATTGCCAACATATACTTCTCCAGGTCAGCGTATGTAACCCTTTTCCCTTCAAAATACTTGTTCATGAAGGTTGTACCACCCAACCTCTCATGGTTGAGGGGATACTCATGGCAATATAGTTCATAAATGAGTCTGAATTCTCTGAGAGAGTATCGGATTGGGATGCCTTTAACGATAAACCATAACTCATACTTCTTTGCTACAAAATCTGATCGCAAAACGAGAAGCCACATTCTCATCCACTTCTGCTTTTGGCTTTTAATATGGAAGAAATGTTGGAATTGTGGGTGCTCTATGAGCCAGTCCACTTCCTTCTCTTCAGGATCGTTTGTATATTTCTTAGTGCCGTGTCAATGTAACATTTTCCTGAAAGCTTTAAAGACTTTGATATTGGCTTGAAGGAAAGTGCAACTTCAGCGGTTGCGTGCCTTCTTCTTCATCATCTCCAAGCTACACTCAAGTGAAAACCGGATCACGTACGACATGTTACAACCGTCAACATAAAATTTCACAAACTTGGACTTAGTTAAGCAATCATAAAGTTGAAGTTTTTCTTGGTTTCACAAAGTTTGTACATTGATATAGTTGAAGTTCTACTTAGGTTTACAAAGTCATCGGAACATTACAAATTTTACTTTGTTTCTCAATATTACACTAACTCGAAATTGCACTTCATTTTCCACGTTTTTATATTATTAAAGTAATATGATTTATATTCAAATCATCTTTCACAAAGTTTTCAAAGTTCTACAAATGCCTTAGTAGTTACTTACCACTGCATGTGACTCAGTTTCATGTTCGAGTTCATGTTTTCGTACTGATTGGGTCGTCTCTTCTTCAGCTACTTTGTCATTTCTTCGGGCTCCACTTCATCTCCTTCTTTGGGTTCCTTCTCTTTTTCTCCGGCTTCCTTCTCTTCTTCTCCTTCCTTGTCTTCTTGTACTTCTCCGGATTCCTCCTCTTCTTCTCCTTCTCTTGATTCCTTCTCTTCCTCTTTCTCACTTGATTACTCCTCTTCCTTTTTCTCACTTGAATTTTCTTCGCTTTCATCTGCATCTCAGGGACTTTGCTAGGTTCCTGTGTCGACAAATTTTTCGATGGTGCTTGGGTTTACGACGTCATCCCCAATTACATCTCTGGAGAATGTGACCATAGCCATTTTTTCTCCTCCTACACTACTCGAGCCGTCTTCTTTCGCCTTCGGATCGTCTCGATTCAACATGATTTGGGTTTTGATTCTCGATTAAGGATTCACGATTCAGTAAAGAGATTGAGTAGAGTTTTGAGAATTTCAAATTTCAAATGAGTGAGAGACAATGAAACTTTGGAAACCTTGCCTTTAAGTTAATTTATTTTTTGCTTAACTTTTCAACCGAGCTTTTCAACCAATAAGGAGAAACGTATTCGAGAATTCAATTTTTGGAAGTAGATATCCGATTTTGCTAGGTCGGTATTGGGTTCGAGTTTGGATAGTCCTAGGTAGAACTGTAATTATGCAAGTTTCTCTTAGTTTCGTTGTCTTTTACCAAATTTTCTTATTTAAATAAAAAATTAATAAATTAATAAAAAAGGGATCAATATGAGATTATTGTTCTTTTCATCTAGGAACACTGGAGCAATTGATTATCTTCTATGAGAAGATTTTTTTAGATATTTTCTTACGCATCGGGTTATAATGGTAAAAGTAATACTCCCTCTGTTCCATTAAGATAGAAGTTTTGAGATTTTTTTTTGTTTCATGAAGATAGAAATTTGTAATTTCCAATACAACTTTTTTATTTGTTTATCCATATTACCCTTATTAACTATTAAAAAATCATTAAATAATTTTATTTGTTTTGTAATTATAACAAAAGACAAAAGTTATTTTTGGTATTGTAAAAATATTCTTAAACTGTGTGAAATGCTTAAAACTTCCATCTTAATGGAACGGAGGGAGTATAAGTTTTTTGTTTGGTCATAATGGATTTTTTGTAATTTCACTAGACTTAAGAGTTACTTTTGCATTTGATTAAATTTGAGGTACATTTTTGCATTTAAAAGAAAGTTAAATTATTTTTGGAAAATTCCCCAATTTATTAGTACTTGTTTATAGAGAAAACTATAAATATTATGTAAGATGGTTTCCATTTATGGCTTATAGATTAAAATTTTCTTTTCAGAAAATCTTAAAATTTTGAATTAAATATATTAAAAATATATATATGCCAAAATTTTGGACAACACATGGTTACTTTGCAGAACTTATTACTAGATAAAGTCTTAAAATACTATACAGATAAGCTTTAAAATTATATATATAATAGATAAGAGATAATAGAGATATGTTTAAAAAAAAAGACATATTAGCTTCTTAAACAAAAAATGACAGAATAAATTTTAAAATATTATATAAAGATAAAGATGACACATACCTACAAATTTAATTATTATAAATATACATAAATTGTTAGAATTTCATTGTATATTTTTTTGTCAACCATTGTATGTTATTTATTTATATAAATTTTGTCCATGTAAAACGTGAAACCACGTATATGTATTTGTCTCTAATCTACTTAAAGCGTGGATCCATATCTAATAAAGAATGTGAAAGGCAAATGCATTGTTGTCCAATCATATGCACACACACATATTTTCATTGTTAGCCAACTGTTTTCGATATGGCTCCATGGTTAGTTGTCGTAATCTCATATTTTTCATTGTTAGTCAATTGCTTTGCTTCAAATCTTTATAATAGTTTATAAGAGGCATGGTTAGCAAGGATTGTGTTTCAAAAAAAAAAAAGGTTAGCAAGGATGATGATCGATGTGCCGTTTCAAAATTTGTTTTAATACATATTGGCAGTTTTATAATACAAGACATGTACTATCATATACAACCAATATACAATGTACCTGTATAAATTATATATTAAAGTCAGCTAAACAATGAATGCTTAGCTGTCATGATAACAATCTCCCAAACTTGAGTTTCTCATGGGTAGACGAGTTTTTCTATAATCCCTAAAAAATACATAATAAAATTTATATGGCTTTCTTGTAGAAGTTGTTCTTTCTCCTTGTTCTATATTTTTTAGAGAAATTCTCTATAATAATGTTTTTTTTAATTTTTTTTTACAAAAATAGATTATAAAAAAATAACTACAAGAAATTTTATTAAAAGGTAAATATGTATTTATATCATCATGGTAATCTAATCTATATTTAAAGTTTAGAGTTAAGAGGTAGAGTTTTGAAGCTCGAGTTCAATTTTTTTTAAAAAAAAAATTGTTTCAAGAAATATTTTCAAATTTCAAAAAAAAAATTGAATTTTCTTAATAAAAAGTTTAAATTTGAAAACATATAATTAGAAACTATATGTTTTAGTTATTTATATATCTATAAAGCAAGAAGTTTTGCTTCTTTAATGAAACTTTTTGTCATTTTTCTCTTTGTGAGCTTTTTTGGTAATTTTTTTTTTTAAAATAAGAAAATTGTTCATATTTTTATTAGTAAAATATTTTTTTTTTATTAATTTAGAGGTGTTACAAGTATATAGAAAAATACAGACTAGTTTTTCAAAGAAAAAATGCAGTATATAAATAAATTTTTTCTAAGGAAGAGGCAGCTGCTCCCACAAAATTTTAAAAATAAATCTATTTGTATAAGAAATAACAAGTTTTCTGTCGTATAATTGGTTTCAATCATTTGCTTACCCTTCCCAAAACCATTCAAGTCCCCTCCTAAGTTCTTTACTTCTTTTTTATTTGTTTTATGTCTCCACAAAAGGTATTTTTTAGATTCGCCGTTGAGTGTGAGAGTGGTGTTTGATGGAGTGTGTCGTTATTTAGAACTTGTGTTGATTAAAGGTATTGTGATGTTGGTGTTGGTGTTGGCGTTGCGTATGACAGAATTCACTGGTAATCAAGCGTGATGTATGTTGGTGTTGACATACTTGTTGGTATCATTGGTGACGTATTTTGTGAAGTACTACTTAGAAATGTAACTTTAAATGTTTGGAAAACTGAAATTTAAACTCAGTGAAAGTTTAGCTCTGAGTTAGATATCTTGGTAAAGTCTAAACTCTTAAATTTTTTAGCTCAAGATAATTTGTCTTAAAGAATTGATACTATAAAATAGAGTAGTGATTTAAAAAAGTTGTATTTGTATTATGTGTGTGTAACTACAATTTGCTTTAGTGAATTTGAAAACTGAACGAAACCCAAAAATTAAAAAAGAAATTATGTTAACAAGTTTTATGTGTCCTTTACTTTTGCACTTTATCTTTTTCTTCTCGTTTACACTTTTAAAAATAATAATAAACATGTGCCGTCAATGTTAACATCTGGAATAAAGAAGATAAGAAAACCACAAGCCTATAAATAGACATACATACAGATTACAAAGCCTCATGCAATAATAACAATAGAAAGAAAACTAAAGAAACGATATGATGTCATCTCTATCCACAATATCTCCTCTCCTTCTTCTTCTTTCCCTTTTGTGGGCTGTCATCTCGGTTGACGCGTCTTTCCAGAGACTTCCGCTGCCGATACCTATGTCGGGCCCTCAAACATTCGCCTTTACTTCCACAGGAAAAGGATTCTACACTGGAGTCTCCGGTGGTACAATCCTCAAGTATACTCCCGACAAGGGTTTTGTCAGTTTTGCACACATCACAGAATCATCGTAAGTTCTTTTAGTTTTATTTATTCGATGAGGAAGTATGTTGTTAGAGATTATAACATAGTATAAAAAGGTACGTAGACTTCACTAAACGATGACAATTTCACATGTCATATACATGTGATGTATATTACCCAAAAAATGAGAGTGTGTAATAATATATGTAGTATCCAACTCTGATCAATATAAATATCTTATATGAAGTGATACACACAAACAAAACCTAGAGATACAAATACTAACATTATTTATATATTATAATTTCATTGGTTCCAATTGTTCTTATTACAATTCAGGGACTCTTTATTGTGCTACGGTTTACAAGAACCGATATCCTCGGAAAAGTGCGGCCGACCTGCGGGGATAGCCTTGAATGAGAAAACAGGTGATCTCTATGTCGCCGATGCTCTGTTGGGTCTACACGTTGTTTCTCCCGCCGGTGGTTTGGCCGTGAAGATCGCCGACAGTGTTGATGGAAAGCCCTTTAAGTCTCTCAATGGTCTTGACGTTGATCCAACAACTGGTATCGTCTACTTCACTTCCTTGAGCTCACGCTTCAGCGCATAGTAAAGTTTCTTATTCTTCTTCTTCTATACATGTACCAATTGTTTTGATTATCATTTAATTAAAAAGTGTGGCAAATGGATTTTTTTTCTTACACAAACTAGCTAGTTACGGTTACAGATGGTATAAACTTATAATCTACGCATTTGTTTAGCAGTTTTTAAAAAGCTAACAATTCTAATAAAATGGATAAATCCGTATTAACTAATGAACTCTGTTTGAAGAGTAAACTGTCTTCAGAAGAAAAAAACATTCCAAAATATCTACCTATAATGATTTAAATTGGGTTAAAAAATAGGACAATTTTCTTAAATAACTTTTTTAAAGTTTTTATCCCCAAAATAGTTCTCGAAAAATAAAATGAAATTTGAAACTCCATCTCCAAACTCACCTTTTAACTCTAAATCCTAAGTCTACATTAATTAACCCTAGAGATATAAATGCATTTTTAGCCTTTAATAAAACTTATTTTAGTAATTTTCTTCTTTGAGAATTATTTTTGTGAAAAACAAATTAAAAGAGGCTATCTAGGGGAATTTCTCTAAAACGTATTTACTCAAATTAAAAAATTTCCGGAAACATTGTTAATTTGTTGCTTAATATACATAATTTTTTGTTATGTATGTAGCCAAATGCATCTTCTATTGTATCTGAAGGACGCCACAGGAAAACTCTACAAGTACGACCCATCAACTAAGGCTGTCACCGTGTTGATGGAAGGTCTAGGCGGCTCAGCTGGTTGTACCGTAAGTTCGGATGGTTCTTTCGTGCTGGTTAGTCAGTTTACAAAGGATAACATCAAGAAATATTGGATCAAAGGACCTAAAGCTGGTTCTTCTGAAGACTTCAGCAATTCGCCATCACGTTTACGCCCTAGCAGCATCAGAAGAATCGGTTCTACTGGAAACTTTTGGATCGCTGCCGTGCAGAGGTTAACCAACCAAACAGCAGTCGTTAAAGTCAACTCTAACGGTGAAGTGATTCAGAGAATTTATGTTCCTCTTCTGTTAAATTTTCTTAGCGACGTTAACGAGTTCGACAGTAGTCTATACTTTGGGACTCTCACTGCTCGAAATGTTGGAATATTTAAGCTTTAAAACCTTGAATGGAACCTATGGGTGAAGGAAACGCAATGGGAAAAAATACCTTTAATTTTCAGTTCAATAATATTTGTATATTACAATAAATAAAAATAATAAACATGAAATAATATGCATATGGCTTAGTTTCCTTGGAAAATGGTTGAACTTCTTAAATACAATATTTCATACACAAACTAAATATTATTACCATAGTAACAAATTAAACTGAAAAATATGCTGAAAATATGAAATAGTATATAATTTTGAATCAAATATAGTAATAACAGATATTTTATACCGCTTGATTAGCTTGTTTTCTATGAAGTTTACATCTGGCCAAAAATATGAATTTGATATCTTATTGAATATTAAAGGTCATAAACGTATATTGATCTTACTGATTTTATATGACAACAATAATATGTTTATATTTCTTTAATTAAATAGTATAATTTGGTAAACTGAAAGTAGAAAATATTGGTATTGTCTACTTCACTTCCTTGAGCTCATACTTCAGCGCATAGTAAAGTTTCTTCTTCCTCTTCTTCTCTTCTTCTATACATGTACTAATTGTTTTGATTATCATTTAATTAAAACTAGACCTTCATCTGCGCACCTGCGCGGATGTTCGTTTTCGTTTTGCATTGTTATGTATCGAATTGTGATATTCAATAGATGATATTATATGGTGATATAAATAAGTTAAAATCATTTATTACATTAGTTATTAATATATAAATTGTTGAAAATATGATTATTATGCATAGAAGTTGTCTGTGGTAGTTTATAAATTATATAATCAATCTATGACTATATATTTGATATATATTTATATTTATTCATTTGTATGGGTTTGATTTTTTTATATATATTTGATATGCATAAGTGCATGTTAAATAATTAACATTATTAAGATATGTCTACTTTGGGACTCTCACTGCCCCATATGTTGGAACTCTTAAGCTTTAAAACCTTGAATGGAACCGAACCCAAGGGTGAACGAAACACAATGGGATAAACATGAGATGGTATGCATATGGTTTAATTCCTTGGAAAATGGTTGAACTTCTTAAAT
Source organism: Sinapis alba (assembly GCA_012274485.2). Taxonomy (NCBI): domain Eukaryota; kingdom Viridiplantae; phylum Streptophyta; class Magnoliopsida; order Brassicales; family Brassicaceae; genus Sinapis; species Sinapis alba. Next base: position 120,263 of record MU105719.1, on the reverse strand, counting down.
ACAACACTTCATAACCAAATAAATATTATTACTATAGTAACAAAATATTTAGCAAGTTTTCTTTCAAATTAAATTGTAAAATATGCTGAAAATATAAAATAGTATATAATTTTGAATCAAATATAGAAATACAAAATATTTTATACCGGTTGATTAGCTTGTTTCTTACGAACTTTTTTTTGTTGAAAGAATGTTAAATTTATTCTGATTAAGAAAAAGCTTTTATACAAACTAATGCCTAGTTAGTGTAAATTTTAGAATAAAAAAGAACAGAATGAAAAACACAGTTTATCTATTCTCTAGTCTCAAACCAAATAGCCATAGCTTGGGTGAAGTATTTCCCTCCTCGTCCTTGCAATGAGTTAATTCTGTTCCGTATCTGTTTATCAATGAACTTGATAAGAATCTGTGGGGTCGATGAGTCTTGCCATGTCTTTTGTCGTTCCTCTCAAGCCAAAAATATGAATTTGATATCTTATTGAATATTAAAGGTCACAACCGTATATTTTTTTGTCGTGATCTTACTGATTTTATATGACAACAACAATATGTTTAAATTACTTTAATTAAATAGTATAATTTGGTAAATTGAAAGTAGAAAATAGGATAATTCTCCTAAATAACTTTTTAATTCTTAAAATTGCATCAAAAAATCAAAATGACCAAAATAAATTTTATCAAAGGGTAAAATAAAATTTTGGGTAAAAATTCAAAAAAAAAGTTTCAATTTTTTTTTTCTCAATTTTCTTTTCAATTTTATTTTCAATTTTCTTTTTCAATTTTTTTCAAAAACAGTTTTAATAAAACAATTATTCATTAAAAATGTTTAGGAAAACTTTTATGAATATGTATAACTAGGTGGACTGCATGCATGTGTGGGCATTAATATGCTTTCTATATTGATAGTTACATTGCTATGATAATTTCTTTGATTGATATCTTCTAATGTTAACATATTATATATGTGTATATAATTATTTATGCATGTTTATATGTAGCATTAAAACGGTCATGTATACCTTAATGGAAACAGAACTATAGTCAAAATGCTATTGCATTATGTTGATATTAAAAAGCATTAAACTAATTGTTTGATGGATATACAATAAAAAGCATCAACAAAATCTATTTCTCTTTCTTTCTCTCTCTCTCAAAAGGTCTTGTACTAATTAGAGTTGGAGATCTCTTTATATATTAGATACTCTTTGTCTAAACTTCCGATGTGGGACTTGAATTGACATCTCTCATTCTCCCCTTCAACCAAAGATCACAATCATCTCGTGTGTTTTTCCTCCATCAAATCATCTTGGCACCACCTTGTACCAGTTATCACAAGTTCCATGATCTTCATACTAGTTTCTGCCACAGACTTCCTCTTCCAACTTGAAGGTCACATTTATACTTGAAGGGTATTTTGGTCTTCTTGTAGATTTTTGTCATATCGCTCTGATACTAACTATTGGGATTTAGTGAGCCTATGTCTAACTATTTATTGTCCGATTAGTACGATATTGCTCACTTTCGGCTTTAGATGCAAGCTTGCATGAATTTATTTTTAGTTTCCTCCCTAAAAGACCTTATATTAATTAGAATTGGATATCTTTTTATATATTAGATGCTCATTGTCTAAATTTCTGATGTATGATTTGTTGGATTAAGCTCGAAGATTACTTGAGATGCAAGCGATCCTAATCCTACCGAATTATAGTTTAGTAAGAGAATTAGGAAAAGAAAATATAAAACTATGGTAAATTCATAGAGCTTAGGAGTTATCTAATCTATATATAAAGAGATATCAAAGTGTGGTATAACTTATGAGTTTTGTTAAGATTAAGAGTGCTTAAGTTTTGACTTATTTTCTTAAGTTAATACATTCACATGAGAAACATAACTTCTTGAAGTAAACCGTAATATAAATGATTGGCATTAAAGCTCCAAATTGAAATAGCTCCAAAACACCATTAATGGCTAAAGAGGAAACCTTAATCGAAGGGATAATGACTATTGTAAAAGGATATTTTCTACTTTTAGAGACTCTTTTTAACCGTCTTCCTTCTCTCTCTACCCAACCAAGTTGACATTTATGGTATCTCAGTCTTCTTTAAATACACAATCGGAAGCCCTAAACATTTTGGGATAACTTTTTACATCTCGCCATTCATTGTTATAACCAAATCTTTTCACAGATTCTCTGAAAATTTTAATTTGTATATTACACGTCTCTCACGTTAAAAGTTAGATCGACCATAGTTGTTATTACATTTAATAAATAGTTATAATTTATTATTCAACTAACAACATAATTTTATAGTAAAATTTTAAAATTTATTTATTAGAGTATATAGTTGATTATAAATTAATATAACACGGTTTAGCTAAAATAAAAGTATAGTTTATAAATATAAAGTTAAGCTGAACAACAATGGACATCCATGAAAACCTCCTAAGGATTGAGCGGTAATACGACTCAAGATCGGGTGAGAGAACAAGTTCCATCGAAACCAATCTTAGTCTGATTCCCAATCCACAAAAAAAAAATAATCATAGGCATCAAAAATAAATATTAACAAAATAATTTTTTTCTCTCTACAAAAAATGGATTGGAAAACATAAGAAAGAAAAAAAAAGAATAAATTCTTAGTAAAAGAATCTACCTTCTTCTGTGAAAAATCACAAAGTAAAAAAAGGAGAATCATAGTATTAAAATTAGATTTAGAGGTTCATGTTAAATTACTGGTAATCTCTATTATATACACGTGCATATTTTTGCTGACAAAAAATAAAGTACTTCTAAGCAGATATCAATTTAGCTAGCCAAATCTATGGAACCAAAACAATAAAAACCATCAATGAAGGCAAACACCAAGAATTTTGTGCAAGTTTTTCCATCATTTTATTCTTTATTTTTAGAATATGTATGATCGTGAAGTTAAGGATAAACTTCTTACATTGTTGAAATTAATCCATATGAGAAGTGAAACCCGGTTACTATGTACTATACACCATCTTCACCAGTCGGAAATAGTTTGTTGCAAACACCACCTCCAAGAATTCTAGGAATTTCATGCACTGAATTATCCAAATCAAAGTTTAACATTATGTATGTAAAAGTGTTAAGCTTTGTTGGATATTCTTAACCACCATAATGTCACAATTGGACCTCGTGTGGTGCAGAACTATTTTTGACATGTAAAAACATCATGTTCTCTCTAAGCTTCATCCACATAACACCATCTCATATCTTCCATTTGTTGGCACGATTTAGTTAAGTAATCATTCTCTAGAACTTTTGATTCACAAAGTTGAGCCTCAACCCACAAATTCCCTTGAAAACTTTATCATTTCCATTCTTCCAACCAGAATAGGTGAAATCCATATTTTGTGAATATCTAACACATTGTAAACACATCTGAATTAGAAGATATCTTAGATAGATCCTACATTTTGATCGCTGGTGAACATTTAAATAGAATATAACTCCACTCCATATATCTACATCGCATATTACATTAAATTTTGTGTGAGCGCAAATTCTTGGTTATGGATATAGTTTCTTCATTCATAACATGATTTTACAATATATTTTCATGTTACTGTATGATGGTATATGCATATATCTAGTTTAGAGATACGATTTACCATGATACTTGTAATCATTTCAGATCATCCATATGTATATATGCATTAACCAAATTTTTATTTATGGTATGATCCCCAGATTAATAAAATTTCTTACCGTTTTCTAATGTTAATTTATTATGTTATTACAATTATGGAAAGATTACATAGACGACTCTACAACCGACAATTCAACCTATTTTATAAAAAAAAATTGTTTGATTGCATCACTCTAAACTGCCTTATGAAAATCTAGCCTGGCCGGTTTTACTTGCATGTATTAGAGTTCTCTTAACATTTATTATGGTAATCTGCATAATTGTTTAAGAAATTACATCCTCCGATTTTCAAATCTCCGACCTCCTAATGTCAAAATTACTTGGCTAAATGAACTTTTACACGACAGTTAATAAGGGGTTTAAGAAGAAGCCACCGAGGAACTAGGAGATCATTGAACAAACCATGAAGGGGGAAAACTCTTATTATAAGCTGCAGTGCAGACTCCTTCACGACTGGGAATGGAGAGATACACCAACCAACTTCGTCACAACACATATGCTAAACCTGTTCTGCTCAACGCCACTGCTGTATTGATGCTGAGAAGAGACTAGTGCAAGCAAACTATAAGCCAAACAAGGATACAAAGGATCATCCTCTCTGTTGAGAGGATAAGTAGGCAGAATAGAGGAGAGGAGCCAAGATGGAGAGAGGATCATTAGAGCACATCTGAACCTTTGAAACCCAACGATTCCACCACATGATAGAGTTGCTCTCCACATGCTTCCACTCGCCTCATGCCAAATAATTAATCCACCCCGAAACAAGAAGGGTCTAAAACGCAGGAGAGAGCAAATGACAGATAAGCTAAACCGAAAACAAGACACCAAATCACCGGATAAAATTACTCTCATATGGAGCCCCTCCCTCCCAACTCCTTGAAACATCTCGCTGCTACTCCAACGACGTAACAAAAACTGTCTCGCCGTTGTAGATCCACTGGATATTTTCTATAATAATCTAGAATATCTTGCATCTCAACGTCGTGCGAAGAAAAAGAAAAAGAAAAAGAAAAAGAAAAAGAAAAAGAAAAACAAAACCAGAAGAGGGTAACAAAGGAGAAGAAGAGGGTTCTCACAGCGACGAATCATCGGATTCATCCTTTCTCTGAACCAAAGTTGATGGCAGCTTACTAAGGGTTTTGCTATCTATCTCCTTTTTTTTGTGAAACATAACATTATTTTCAAGAACAAAAAAAATTGATTGGGCTAAAATTACGCTACTGGGCTTTTTTATTTTGGAAATATCAAAGGGCAAAGCGATAGACCTAACTCATTCAGGCCAAATCCAACGAAATCTGAGAAAGTGACGGCGAGGAAGAGAGAATGTGGTTCACCGGCGGAGGAGGAGGAGGACTAAGGAAGCTCTGTAGAGCCGCAGCTGGTTTAGAGAATGAGATGAGCCCTAACTCTCTGTTGGTGAGATACATGTCGAGAGAACGAGCAGTAAACGTAAGAAAGATAAACCCTAAGGTTTCGATCCAAGAAGCTCACATCATCTCCAATTCTCTCTACGATGTCTTCAAGAAACATGGCCCTCTCTCTGTTCCCAACACTTGGCTCCGCGCTCAGGTTTCTTCTCCCTCTCAAAGAATAGGTTTACTTGATTGTGACATGTCTTGTCTGTTTGATTTGGCTTGGTTTTGTGTTAGCTGTGTTTGGCTTAGTGATTTAAATGGTCTGAATGGTGTTGATAGAGAAACATGTTTCACTGTGTTAATATAAATTACAGGAAGCTGGGGTTAGTGGAATCAACAGCAAAACTCATATGAAACTGTTGCTGAAATGGATGAGAGGGAGGAAGATGCTCAAGTTAATCTGCAACCAAGTTGGTTCTTCTAAAAAGTTTTTTCACACCATTTTACCTGAAGATCCTCAACAAGAGACACCACAAGCTGCTGCTGCTGCGACTGAGAACAAGAAACAAACCTTCAAGAGAAGAAGCAAATAAAAGATATTGTCGTTCCACATAACTTGAGAGAGCAAATCTATGTGGACAATGTTTGGTGTTCGTGTCTGTCTGAATCAGCATTCAGCACTAAACATGGTTGTTGTTTTTGTCTTGTTTTGATCTGGTTTTAGTCTCGGGGAAAACATTATAGTTGCTGATGTAGAAATTCTTGAGAAAGGGAGGACTTGGTTTGATCCTTTTGCTGAGTTCGCTTTGAATAAAAGAAACATCAATTTACATTGCATAAGCAAATACCAAGAAAAAATTCAAGAAGATACCTTCAATTGATGGTTCATGATTTTCTTTCTTTCTTTTTTGGGTCATCTAGAGCCCTATTCAAATCATGGTTCGGAGTACTGGCACAGACATTGAAGCTAAGGAGATAAAACATAGACTAAAAGCTATTAGATGCTTCCTAATAAGCTCACAAATCATATTTACCAAAATTGTAGAGAGAATTTGTTTGATGTTCTGATCTTAGCATATATTTCAAGCTTACAAATTTCTGTTTGCACGGCCGCGTTTCTCTGCTTTAGATTCTTTTATTGTATTTCTGAATGCTTCATTTGATTCAGAAAAACAACAATGCTCAGCATTCGAGAATGGGAATACGAGATCTTCCTGTTATGTCTTCCATGCAAGAATTAGCTATCAGTATTGTGATGATAGAACATGGACCAGTTTTCTCTGCAGCTGAACCCAGCTCTTGTAACATATCGAAAACAATCTTTTGCAGTTGCGAGAACAAGGAGGCGGCGGTGAAGATTGTGAAGCAAATTTTGATAAAACTGAAGAAGGATTTACAGGCGGTACTTCCAAGGGACATGCAGGAACTTATCCACAAAGAGCATCACTTCTTCTAGATCCAATCCAACAGAGCTGTAATGATTCATCTTTTTGACACTACAGCTTCCATGATGATTCCGAGTTCCTTCTCTTATCTTCTGTTTCATTCTTTTAAGTATGTCTAAAAGAATTTTTTCCTCATTGTTTCCTCCACGTGATTCACTGATCACTGCACTATGTTTTCTGGAGAAGCTCTTCTAGGCCCAAAGGAGCCGAATACATGATAGCCATACACACACACATTAGATATGCCACTGTACCATGATTGATTGAGTACACAGCATCAGCTATACAGTACTTCATGGCATCATGATTCTCATGGAAACCAATACATAAACGAATATCATATTTCTGAAAAGCATCTCTGCAACAAGATCATTTCATCAAGCGATCACAGTTTACATTTATGTACACTATTACAGTGAGATCAACGTAGAATGCACATATTAAGCTCAAACACACAACATCACAATACAAAGACGCGAAACTCTGCGAGGCATTAACCAGACTGGCCATGGTTTGGTTTCTAGCTACTTACACTACTGATACCTCTTTTTTCTTCTTCTTCAGTTTCATACCTTTCTGGCTGCTCTGCCTCTGTTGACTTGGTGGTGTCACTTCCACAAGTAGAAGCCTCGACATCACATACGTCAAAAGCTCTTCCCGGTGAGAGAATGTGAAATCAAGGTGAGCATACTCAAACTCATTAAACGATACATCAACCCCTGCATCTCTCATCACCTTGTAGTGTTTCCTCACCATGGAAGGCCTAATCACCTTGTCTTTCTTCCCCGCTACTAAATCCACAGGCATATCGATGAACTCGTAAGACTCCCCTAGATCAAGCGGTTCAGGAGAGCCATAAACCTCCATGTTAGCTGTCCTGCTCCCGTAATCAAACATCCTGAATTTACCAGTGTGTTTGATCTGAGCAAGATGTTTCGCAACACCGAAGGAGACAGCTGGCATATCGTTCATGTTGTAGTGAGGCGTCCCTAAGACTCCAACCCAGTTCGAGCTGTCTCCACCAACTACATAACTCATCAGGGTTTGGACCAGTCCACCAAGAGCAGGATAGTTGTGAAAGTCACGTGCTAGCTTGTTCAGAAGCATCCTGAAGAATCTTGTCGGTATGTAGAAGGCAGGCACGATGCGAGCCAGTACAGGACTAACAAAGAGGAATATGTACTCAACAATTGTGAATCCTAAGTTGGAGTCCTCGTGAAAGCCAGCAGGTGAAAGGAGGATCAGTCGTGAGAGTCGGTGTGGCTTCTCCTTGATTTTGCGAGTGATGACATACATCAGAATCCCAGCACCACCTAGACTGTGACAGACTGCACAGAGCTTATAAGGCTCCTCCTGGTTGATTTCCTCGTCGATGTTAGGCTGGCTGAGCTTCAGTTCTGAAGTTTTGATTTCATGGACTTTTTCTATCATCGCTGGGATATCCTCAGTACCGTGCTCGTTAATAGAGTATCGCCAGTACCTGCATTTTGATCAACACCAGTGAAAACCAGCGTGCAAGCATTATCTCAGACAAAACAGCTCTTTCCCTAGTCTCCACTATCATAAGGAAACTAGCCAGAGCAAGTAGACAAAATATGAAGCGAACTTGAAACTAAAAAAAAACTCACTCTTTCGAGGATATATTCTTATTCACATGATCTCTTGAAACTAAACCGCGAAAGTTCCCCAAGAAAACATCATAGCCTGTGAAGTGAAAGAGTGTAATATGCTCAGCATTTGGTATGAGAACTGATTTAAAAGACTGGATTATGAAAAAGACGATGCTTGAACCTTGGTCATACGCAGCAAAAGCTGGAGATCCAACAACTCCATTAGATACCCATCTGAAGAAGAAGGCAAAGATTAGAAAACAGAAAAAAGAATGAGGATAACAAAGAATTTTAAGCAATGTGGACAAATACTTCCTCAAGCCTTTTTAGCTTAAGAAGTTTGCATCTAAATAATAGAACATGTAACTCACCCCATTGAAGAATCCAAAATCCCATGCTGTAGATAAACAGCTTTCCTTGCATCACGTCTGCAAAGACAAGAAAAACAGTCAGGGATCACATACTTAAGGTAGAGAAAATAAAACAGGAAATGGAAAAGATGCATAAGTGAGCGTACAAGAAATGTATACATACCTTGGTATCCTTTCCAAGAGAAGAACATATCCATCAGATGTAACAACACGAATAGCTTCGTAAGGATACCTATTAAACGTAGGAGAGAAGTTAAGATACTTGAGAATAAGAGAAAGGAAGAAAAAAAGCACAAAACATCTAAGCTGCAGATACCCCAGTTCTGTGATGACATCTTGACACGTTCGAGTATCTGTGTTCATAGAGTTGTATAAGCGCGTGGGCCTTTCAGTAAGAGATGGATCAGTATCCCCTAAAGTGGCAGTCTGTACAGGTTCATAATCTAAAACGTCATCATGACTTTCTTTACGACTGTGACGCGGAGAAGAGAACCATGATGACATTATTGCAAAAGCTGCCGACGGAGAAAGAATCATATGTGTAGCCCTGTGGAAAAAATCAAAAATGGCTTCTATGCAGATCTCAATAGCAAGATGAAGATCCTGCAAAACAAAGCACGAAGAAGGTGTGAAAAGCAGTGAGATGATTTCCAGAGAGAATATTAATTAAATATTTCATTATTGCATCCACAAACCTCAATGACTCCACGTCTTCTATCAGTAGCTCGGTTAGGAACATCATGGTCTTTGCTTGACATAGTCTTACTAACACGAGGCCTAGGTGAACGATGGTTCCTTCTTGGGCTTGAAGGAGCTCTTGTACTTCGCTTATAGAACAAACGCAGAAAGTATTGTGGTATCCATATCAAGATCCGTAAAGGGAATATCAACCACCAAAGAATGAAGGTAATCCACTCAGTCCAGTGGGTTTCAGAATTAGCAGAAGCACTAGCCCAAGAAAGGCGTGAGCTTTGAGAAGAAGGTGAAGCAGGAAACACACCATCACTATCTTCTCCAGAAGAATAGTCCAAGCTTGAAGTATCAGAATCCACAGAGAGCTCATGAACGAAGTGATTGAAAGAAGAGACCCCACTGCCATGTAAAATTCAAGAAAATAGTTAACATATTTGAGACTTGAAAGAATCATCATCAATGAAAAGATTGAGAAATGAGTGTGGTACTTATGCATCCAACGTGGTAAACGTGGACCACGGAAAGTGGGTCTAAGCTCCCAGCCATGGAGACCTTCAAGAATATTAGCCTTCCCAGGGAGAAGGGTCAAGAGAAGAGCGGAGACTCCATTAATGCATCTAGCAATGTTGTTCAAAGACTCATACGTCACAGTTTTCACTGACCTGCACTAAAAGCCAAAACATAACGTTTACGCTTGTTAGACAACAACATAAGGGACAAGAAGACAAGCTGGGAAAATGAAAAATAAAAATAAAAAAAGTTATGTCAATATATCAATGAATTTCTACTGAGATATTAAACTACATATAACGAAATTAGAGATGGTCATCAGAATAAGAGTAACAAAGTTGACGCACGTAAGAGAGAATGATGAAATGCAATTTATCAATAAGAGAAAAGACTCACTCTTTGGTGACAGCGAGGGCGTTATCTACGATCCGTTGCATCACCTTTTTTTTTCTTTGGGAATATCAAAAAAAAAAAAAAAAAGATAAACAGAAATTTTCTACGAGAAGTAATCTGATTCGGCGATTCTCTCCGATATCCGCCAAATTTTTCCAGGAAAACGACAACGAGAAAAATTATAGAAAATCCCGATGGATTTTGTTTGCTTCGACCAGATCGCGATGGAGAATCAGAATCAGAGAAAAAAAAAAAGAGAGGAAAACACAGAGACCCAGAAAACAAGATTCAAATAAAAAAATCCAAAATAAACAAATAAATGGGGAGAATCCGATATTTTAGGGGGCACGTCGGCGATTCTTGCCGTCCAGAGGATGAGAGAAGACACCAGCTTGATGACACGTGGATAACTGTTATTGGATAGTATCGAATGTTGCCAACTACTACACGTTTGGGAGACGGAGTAGGTCGATTTACCAAACACGCACGCACACACAAATAGAGCAACGAGTAAATGCCAGGAGACCAATAATTGCTTCATATTTATAAGGGCAATTCTCTTAAATAGTCCTTTTTAAGTTTTTGTCACAAAAATAGCCCTAAAAAAATAAAATGATCAAAATAGACTTTTTTTTTTTTGAAATTTTGATTTTTTTTAATTTTTTTTTTCAAATTTGAAACCTTTACCCCAAACCCACCCCTTAACTCTAAACCCTAAAATGCAAATTAGTTAATTCTAGGGGTATAAATGCATATAAATGATTTTTTTAGCTTCTAAAAAAAACATTTTGGTCATTCTCTTCCTTAAAAACTATTTTTGTGACAAACAAACTAAAAGTGCTATCCAAGGGAATTTCTCTATTTATAATTTGATTCTTCAAATTTAAAAACATTTTTCAATAATTCCTTGAGAAAAATAGGAAAAATTCCTCTACTTGGCTACTTGCACATTGAAACTTTTCTCTTCCATTCATTCGTTTTTTTTGGAGATATAACCTTTTGCTTAACGCATGTGATTAAATTAGTTGTCAACCAACCAAATTAAATTGGTCGTGGCAACAATTGTACTTAGCTATAGTGTTATTAGTATATGCTACAAGAGAAGTACAACTTTTTTATGACAAAACAGAGAAAAGTACTAGTTGAAACCCTAACCATGTGAATATTTTGGAAAAACTATTTAATGCCCAAGCAAATTGAGGAGGTTTACATAAAGAGGTGTTGTTCCTTTGCCGAAAATGTATGCCAATATATATGCATAGAATTGCCTGAATAATAAGAATCCAAACCTAACCCTCTGACTGCCTCCAAATGTTGTTATCATCTTGGCAAGAGACCATGGGAATCAGCAGCCTACCATACAAGCAGCACAGCTTTTAAGGGCATTTGTAAGAAGCTCCATGCTCTTCATACCTGATTACCTGTCATGCACCAACAAAAACAAATGACTTAAACCCGAGCAAGGAGAAGGAAAGTTCTCTGTGTGAGTCAAGATAACTGCAGAACAACCCAATGAGTTGCTATTCAGACCTTGAAGCAGAGGTTTTACGGAGCTGAGAAAGGGAACTTACCTCCGCCATACATGGCTGCGTAGAATGCGAGAGGCGGAGAGGATTCCCCGAAAGGATTAAGAAAGAAGCGGAAGTAACTTTGAAGTGAGTTTGATTAAGAACGAAGCCAGGTATCGAACCCGGGTCACCTGGATGATAGACGGGAATACTTACCACTATACTACAATGACTTTATTGCTCATTATTTTAGCAATATAGATAATTATATAAATGAATATGTTTGTTAATGACAGTCCGCTAAGAACACTCTCAATGGTAGTATCTATCTTTAGAGTTCTAAAAATATATTTATGTTATATATATATATATATATATATATATATTAATATTTAATTGTGGGGTTATTAATTTTACGCGAAATCAAACTCAAAATTTCTTAAAACATTGGATTTAAGAAACTTTGGGTTTGATTTCCCGTAAAATTAATAACCCCATAATTAAATACTAATATTAATATATACATATACATATATATATATAACACATATATTTTTAGAACTCCAATGGTAGATACGACCATTGGGGTTGCTCTAAGTGTTAATAAACTCGAAACAAGAAGCATAATTTGTGAATGAAGTCGAACACACTGAACAAGACACAAACATGAAGATATCAAGTGTTGCAACCATAGTTAACACAAATCATTTGTGCAATAACAATACCTGTCCACAGTCACACACCAAACCAATGGATTCCGACCATAGATACTCAAAGAACCACAACTTTCTCTCAAACAAAGTAGAAAGAAACTTATTCTCCAAGCAAAATGGCTTCTTTTGTTCTCTTTATCACTCTCTTAATCTCCTTGTCTCCAATCTTTCTACAACTAGTTCTCGCTTAAGTCCCAGGCACCACAGCCACATGTGCCTCTATGCTTCTTTCTTTGGCTCCATGTGGTCCATTCGTGCAAGGCTTTGTCCAGCTCCCGGCTCAGCCTTGTTGTTAAGGCTTAAACCAGATATATAGCCAAGAACCAACCTGTCTATATCTCTTCCCCAAAAATACTTCTACTTTGTCCCCTACTTTTCCAATCAACCAAACTCTTGCTCTACAGCTGCCACTGCTTTACAACATTTCAGCCAATTCATCCTCTTGCTTGTCCCTGTGTAAGTAATTTCTTCACAAAGATGAAGAAAAAAAACTCAGTTTGCAAGATTCGATTGTCTTCTTTAAATGAATGATTATAGGAGGAAAGGCACCAAGTGATTCCTCCTCGGTTGCTCCACCATTTTTTAGCTCAAACAGTTCTCAAGTCTTTCTAGGTGCAAAGAACAACTCCGGTGTCACTGGTAAGCATCTAAACACTTAACCCCCCCCCCACCCAGTCTACAGCATCTGGATTTCAACTAAAACACACAAAGAGTCAACATCTCAACAAGAATTGCCACTCATCTCGTTTTTACTTCATCAGCAACCCCAGTGGCTCAAGTTGCACCAAGAGCCACCAGTTTTATGGGGCTAGGTTATGGTCTGAAATCCTCTAGCTTTCAGATAATCATCCTTGCACTCACAAGAATCTTACCTGGATATCTGCTCATCTAGCATCTCGGTTTAGCTGCGTCCACATGTTTGGGATTCTTTATGAATCAAGATCATCTTTATTACCTCTTTCCTTAGATATTTCTGTATGTTTCTTAACATTTGCAGTTCTTGAAATAAAATCAAGAAAAAACAAACACTTGTGTGTAATAAATCGCTTTGATTCTGTAACATTATGAACACAAGAAGCTCATGGTCAACTTCGAATATGGCTCTTACAAAAAACTGAACTGAAACTACTTCAAACTAGGCGCGACTTTTGTGGGATTAGACTCAAACACATCTTCCGAGTTCAAACCCTCTGCATCATCTAGAAGGTCACATGACTCCATTGCCTTCTTATAAACTGGAGTCTTCTTGAAATCCGTAGCACCTTCGTTATACGTCCCCGCCGCAATTCCACCAGAGATTAACTGCAACAAAATTCAAAACGTTACAACCGCATTGAACGAAACTTCAATTTGGACAATCTATTCGATTTGAAACTTACCGTGAAAACGATTCCAAAGGCCCACAATACTGAATGAAGAACCCTAAACCATCCCACTGAGGACCTTCGAATGAATCAGATTCAAAGATTCAATCCCATGAAGATCCTTTATCGAGAACGTGGGCGCGTCTTTTGGATCACCTCTGAAGCGAGTATTCACCACAAACCTATCTTCGTCTTCGTCGGCGGCGATTTCGATCTGAGACGTGCTGTGTCGTCGTTGTTGCTTTCTTCCATCTATTCCTTGGTTGTTGTCGGGACGAGGGTTCAGCGCTTTTTGTTGTCGAACCGACCGGTTTGGGAGGATTTTTTTTGGAGGCAGAGACCACGTGAAGACGGGATCTTGACGGGTAAGGGAAGCTTATGAGTTTGAAGGTAGAGAATGGAGTAAGAGAAGAATCGGTGAGGTCTATTTTAATACTTATTTGATTGAAAATTTTACTATCCATTTGAATGCAAATAAATAATACATAATGTTAAAACTACTGTTTTACAGAATTTAGTTTATATTTTAGATAAAATATAAATTTGAAATATCTTAGAAATTTGGATATTTTGTTTAAGGTTTGAAACAAAATTTATAGAATATTTTTACATTTTAGATAAATATAAATTTAATGAAAATAGTAAAAAATTTAAATTGAATAATATTGATATTTAAAGAATTTTAAAAGAATAATTACAAATAATTAATTTAATGACAGGAAAATTTAAAAGAATTGATGAAATACTCGATTGAATAATATAATAATTTAATGGAAATTCCAGTTCTTATAAATTCAGCACCCTGCTTTTGAATGATTAGCTAAAACAATTTTTTAAATATCAAAGCTATATTCAGAAATATTTAGATATGAGAAACACAATTTTTACCAATCTTACAACAATTAAAAAAGTACAGTCACATAACATAGCTGGTTGAATCATTTCTTTAGTCCTAAGCTAACAAGATGTTCGATAAATCCATCTATATCCCTAACCGAGCTTCCACGTTCTTGGATCGCATCTAACGCTGCTTCCCTCAGCTTCATGGCTCGGATCCTCTCCGTTTGCTTCCCCGTAACGGAATCAGCAAAAACTCTAGCTAACTCATCCGGGTCAGGCACAGTGTCTGGTCCTTCACAGGCACGCACGCCCATTTTCAACTCGTCCACCACCAGAGTCGCGTCTGTGTACTGGTCCGCTCGCATCGGCCACGTCAGCATCAAAACGCCCGCGACAACCGCCTCCACCACTGAGTTCCAACCGCAATGCGTTAGAAACGCTCCCACGGCTCTGTGCTGTAGCACAGCCACTTGTGGGGCCCATCCTCTGATCACCAGACCCCTCCCAGCCACACGATCTTCGAAACCATCCAGGATGATGCCACGTGTCGACTCTTCCTCGACTGGCTCCTTGACAGCCCACACGAAATGCACGCCGCTTTTCTCAAGCGCAGAAGCGAGAGCAAGAGTCTGCTCCTTAGTCAACACAGCTTGACTTCCAAAGCACACGTAAACCACGTGGTTATCCGCACGTGCGTCTAGCCACGACATCACGTGATCGACAGGGACCGATGTCCGACCACCACGATCACCCTCGCTCACAGGAAGAATTGGGCCTATAGCCCATACACGATCATGGCCCATCTCTTTTTTAAGGTGCTCGAGATAAACACTTTCCATGTCGGAGAAAGTGTTCACGACGAGTCCCCAACACGCCGCGTTGTCTTTGAACGAGTCTCTTATGAACTCCCAAACTTTTTCTCCATGAACATAGCTTAGGTAGATCGAGGAGATCTGAGACCAAGGGTACTTCCAACGGTTCGGAATCTTCGTAAACTCGAGCATCTCTTCAGCGTCTCCAATGGTGGGCATCTCGATCCAAAGAGTGTTGAGGATGCAGCAAGTGACGGCAGCAGAAGGAGAGAACTCGACGCGAGGGATCCCGAGGTGTTGAGTCCATCCAAGGAAGAAGTCAGAGACGATGGCTACAGGAGGAGAAGGGTGAGAAGCGATCCATGAGAGAAGCGGCGCGTGGAGACCACCGAGCGCGTGGATCATGGTGGGGAAGCCGGAAGGAGGGAGGTCTTGGACGTTTTCGACGCCGTAGGGTATCGAAGGGTGGGAGGGGAAAGGGAGGGTGAGAGCTTCTATGTTGAGACCGGCGGAGAGGAGAGGAGAGAGGAAAGGAAGGTTCTTTGGAGTGACTAATAAGGTGATTTTTAAGGTGGAGCCGCCGCGGAGAGCGAGGCGGTGGGTGAAGTCGAAGAGGGGAATCATGTGGCCTTGTGCCGGAAATGGGAAGATCAAAACATGTGTTCTTGTCGGAAGGATGTTTTCCGTGTTGACTGTCATAATGATCTTCTTCTTTATTTCTTGTCGGAATGTTGCTGAAACCAAAGAGAACACAGAGAGTGATTTAAATAGAGCGTTACCCAATGTCGTTCTACATAGGCATGGGAAATTGATTATTGAAAAATATATATACTTATATTCATACAGTTAATTACTTTAGACTTAATGTTTAGATTTAAAATGTGAAATTTTGAGGTTAGACTTCTAAATTTCAAAAAATAAAAATAGATATTAAAATTTTCAAAATAAAAGAAAAGTTATTTTGGTTATATTTTTAAGGCTATTTTGTGACAAAAACTTAAAAAACTATTTAAGAAAATTACTCTATATTATATGTAGAGTGGGTGCGGGTCGAATATATTGTATATAAAGTGAGTGTGGATCGGTCGAATTTGAATCGTGAATATCTGTCAACTCACAAAATAAAAATATGATTTTTTAGAACAAGATTTTTATTTATAAAAATTAACTAAAATTATGAATAGAAATAAAAAATCAATTAAAATATATTATTAATATTAATTTTTGAAAAAAATATTAAAAATATTAAAAATAATTATTTTTATTATTTTTAATTACCTGTGGGTTCTGCAAATTACCCACTAATTTAAACAGGACAGATACATACAGTATATGATTTTTTTAACTCGCGAATCAAACGTCAAATTTTAAATCAAAAATAATTTAACCCTCAGTAAGGCAGAGCAGTCGACCCGCAAACCAAACACTACTTTTACACTTGGAGAAAATGCTTACGTCTCTATTTGATAGTACCGTGTGGTCTTTCACTTAATCTAGCATCAGATGACACTTAAGAAGAGCTTAATTGGGAATGAACTGGTCGAAAAACTTTTTACGTAACGTCTCTTACATCGGTTACTTATTTTAGCAAAATGGGTCCTGGCTTCTAATAGGTACACGTCCTGAAACATGATTTTGGTATTAACTTTAAAAAAGCAGAAAATTTGGTAAGGGTGTTGAGTTAGGTACCTAGTACTTACCAACAAAAGCATATGTGTATTACTAATAAAAAATTAAAAGAACCTGTTTATGCTTTGTGTGTTTTGCCTGAAACATAAACCTGTTTTATGTTCTGTGTGCTAAGCCTAAAACTTGTTACAATCTCTACCGAACAGGAAAAAAAAAGAGCATGCTTACAAACTTTTGCCAAATTTTCATTGGTCAGACACTAGCCAATTTCCTGGAAGCATGGTTTTCAACCATTCAAATTGAAAATGAAAGAAGTATCTCAGAGAATCAAAGGGTTTATTATAGATGTGAGCTAATGGGCCAAACTTCTTGTGTTTCCTGCGGCCCAACCAATTCCTTCTCCTGGAGCCCATACCTGCATAAGTGTTTAATTAGAGTGTTAATGACGGTTTAACATAAACCTAAGCCTACTTGTATTAGGATAATCTATGTTATATATATAGAGACATAGCTAGAGCTTAGTAATTAAGAAAAAACCATTAGAACACAAAGATAGATAGATTAAGGCATCTTTAAATCTATATTGTGTTAAGCATTGGAGATTATTAATATCAAAGAAGTTTGTTATTAAAGGCTTGTTGAAAGTTACATAAGCATCTAAGTTAAGTTCATATCTTAACAAGTGGTATCAGAGCAATCCAGGCTAGATTGCAGGTGCTTAAAGAGATGACTACAACAAGAATAGATGTGGATAGGTTTGACGGGACCAGAGATTTTTCACTATGAAAAGTACGTATGATGGCACACTTTGGAGTCCTAGGACTAAAGGACATACTTACTGATAACACTCTATTAATGGAATCTCCAAAGGAAGAAGCTGGGACTAAAGACACAGGAGAGGGATCTGCGGAAACAAAGATTGATCATGTTAAACTTTGGAAATCAGAAAAGGCTAAAGATCTTATCGTCGTAAACGTGGGAAATCAAGTTCTACGCAAGATAAGTCACTGCGACACTGCTGCAGCTATGTGGACTGCTCTAAATACGCTTTACACAGAAACCTCCCTTCCAAATCGTATTTACTTGCAACACAAGTTTTACACTTCCAAGATGAACGAATCCAAAGGCATAGATGCTAACGTTGATGATTTCCTAAAGCTAGTAGCTGACCTTAATAATCTGAATGTGGATGTTTCAGAAGAGGTTCAAGCTATTCTACTACTAAACTCAATGCCCCGAATGTACGATCAGCTGAAGGAAACTCTTAAATATGGAAGAGATACTCTAAAGATCAATGAAGTAACCGGGGCCGCAAGATCCAAAGAACAGGAGCTACTCGAAAGCGGAAAGCTTTCAAGATCACAAGATGAAGGTTTATACGTAGAAGAAAGAGGAAGACCATACAACAAAGGAGGAAACAGAAACTGGAAGGGGAGATCAAAAAGCAGACACGGTCGATCTAAATCAAGACCTAGATACGATAAAAACAACAAAGGGTGTTTCGTATGTGGTAAGGAGGGACATTGGAAAAGGGAATGCCCCGAAAGAAAACCACATAGAGCAGCTAACATAGCAGAAGAATCTAAACAACCACTTGTACTAACGGTCAGTACAAACGACACCAGCGATCAATGGGTTATGGATTCAGGCTGTTCTTTTCATATTACACCCAACCGAGAAGCTTTATTCGACCTAGAAGAATTTGAAGGAGGAAAGGTCCTAATGGCTAATAATACACACTGCGAGGTTAAAGGGATTGGGAAAATCAAGATTGTGAGGCCAAATGGATCAGAAGTAATACTTACTAACGTAAGGTATATGCCTAAGATGAGCCGGAACCTTATATCCTACGGAATGCTTGAACGTGCGGGATGTGAATATGAAGGCAAAGATTTTATGATCCGGTTCTACAAAGAAGGAAAGGAAATCCTGTCTGGGAAGTATCATGAAGGCCTATACTATTTACAAGGAATAGTTCCAAAAGGGGAAGTAAACATATCACGTGCAGAGCTTGATAAGACAAAAATATGGCACTCTCGATTAGGTCATATGAGCTTAAAAGGTCTCAATATACTCGTAAACAATGGATACATCCCAAACAAAGAAGTGGATAAACTAGAATTTTGTGAGACATGTGTTCTAGGTAACTCTCACAAACAAAGCTTCCCTACTGCAAAACATACTTCCAAGACAGTACTAGAATATATACATTCTGACTTATGGGGAGCACCTACAAGTCCAGAGAGTCTAGGAGGAAGCAAGTACTTTATCAGCTTTATAGACGACCACTCACGCAAGGTTTGGATCTACTTCTTAAAATCTAAAGATGAAGCTTTCAGTAAATTCAAAGAATGGAAGGAAGCAGTAGAAAATCAAACAATGAAGAAAATAAAATGCCTCAGAACAGATAATGGATTAGAATTTTGCAATCAACAGTTTGACAAGCTATGCAAAGACTCAGGTATTAAACGGCACAAGACTTGTCCGTACACACCACAGCAAAATGGTGTGTCAGAGAGAATGAACAGAACAATAATGGAGAAGGTGAGATGTATGCTATCAGAAACAAGATTAGGAGAAGATTTCTGGGCAGAAGCTGCATCAACGGCGGTTTATTTAATAAATCGATCACCAAGTTCTGCCATTGATTACAAATTACCAGAAGAAGTCTGGACAGGTTCAAAACCGGATTTACAACACTTAAGAAGTTTTGGATGCTCTGCCTATGTTCATAAGATTCAAGAAAAGACTAGTCCTAGAGCAATAAAAGGTGTTTTCATGGGATATCCTTTTGGAGTAAAAGGATATCGGGTATGGCTTCCTGAAGAAGAAAAATGTGTTACTAGTAGGAACGTGGTGTCTAACGAAGAGGAGATGTATAAGCACACTTTAACTCGCCCTAAAGATGCAGGGTCAGAAAAACCAGATCAAGGAAACAAACAGAAGAAAGTCACATTTAAAGAAAATCTAATAGAAGGTCCTACCCTATCTATAAGCAAAGACGAAGATCCTCAGGTTCAAGGTGGAGAATCTGAACCAGAAGAACCAGAAAACACAGAGGAAACTAGCTCAGAAGAAGAGTTAGAAAACACAGAAGAATCTGAAATCGATGGATATATGCTGGCACGTGACAGAGTTCGAAGAAGAATTAAGCCGCCTTCAAGGTTTGAAGATACTGATTTCGCAGCCTACGCCTTGGCTGTCTCTGAAGAAATTGAGATTGACGAGCCAAAGTCTTTCAAAGAGGCCATGATAAGCAAGAAGAACAAGCTCTGGAAAAATGCTGCTAGAGAAGAAATGGACTCCCTGGAAAGAGCTAATACCTGGAAGCTTATTGAGAAACCTAAGGATGCTAAAGTTATAGGCTGCAAATGGATCTTCAAATTAAAACAAGGAATACCTAATGTTGAGGACCCAAGATATAAAGGGAGATTGGTTGCACAGGGGTTTTCTCAACAGGAAGGGATCGACTACAATGAAATATTCTCGCCGGTTGTAAAACATGTGTCAATCAGAATAATGCTATCAATTGTAGTAAACAGAGACTATGAACTAGAGCAAATGGACGTTAAAACAGCGTTTCTGCATGGAGAATTGGAAGAAAGAATACTTATGAATCAACCTGAAGGTTTCATAAAGAAAGGGGAAGAAAATAAAGTATGTCTACTAAGGAAGTCCCTATACGGATTAAAGCAGTCACCAAGGCAATGGAACCAAATATTTGACTATTTCATGAAAAACCAACGATTTAAAAGAAGCAAAGAAGATCCATGCGTATATATGAGAAACGTCAACACCGATCAAGCTGTCTATCTACTACTATACGTGGACGATATGCTAATAGCTTCAGGAAATAAACAAGTAATTGGAGATGTGAAAGATAGTTTGAACAAAGAGTTTGAGATGAAAGACCTTGGGAAAGCTTCAAGGATATTAGGAATGGATATCAAACGAGACAGAACTAAAGGGATCCTAGTACTATCACAAGGAAACTACCTAAAGAAGGTCCTTAATACGTTTGGAATGACGGACTCTAAAGCAGTAATTACTCCAACATCATCACAGTTCAAACTAAGAAGTCTCACCAAAGATCAAAAGGAAGAAGAAGCAAACTACATGGAAAATATACCCTATGCTAGTGCGGTTGGAAGCCTTATGTACGCAATGGTAGGATCTAGACCTGATTTGGGCTTTGCAGTTGGACTTATAAGTCGATTCATGTCAGAACCAGGAAGGGAGCACTGGCAAGCAGTAAAATGGGTTCTACGATACCTAAAAGGTGCTACAGAAAGAAGTCTTACTTTTACTAAGGATGGTGAATTTAAAATCGAGGGATTTTGTGACTCAGATTATTCAACTGACCTCGACCGAAGGAGATCAGTTACTGGATATGCGTTTAAAGTTTGGGGAAACACTGTTAGTTGGAAGTCTACATTACAAGATGTTGTAGCTCTTTCTACAACTGAGGCAGAATACATGGCCCTTACCGCAGCTGCTAAAGAAGCTATTTGGTTAAGGAAGATATGTGAAGAATTGGGGTTTGAACAGAAAAATGTAAAGATTCACTGTGACTCACAAAGTGCTATTGCCTTAGCTAAAAATCATGTTCATCATGAAAGAACCAAACACATAGATAACAAATATCATTTTATACGAGACGTGGTAGCAGAAGGCAAGGTTCACCTAGCTAAGATTCATACAAGTAAAAATCCTGCAGATTTTCTAACCAAAGCCGTACCTGGGCCCAAGTTTGATCTCTGCTGTGACCTCTTGAACATCGCATAAGAAGGCACAGACTCCACAGGTAAAAACCATTGTTGTAACCTCGTCATAAGAAGAAATAAGGAGTTAGCCCTTGGGATTACTTCTTATACAACAATGAATGAACAAGAAGGGTTCATAAGTAAAGTTACTTGTGGAAAGAAGTCGAGGCGAGGCGATAAGGTGGAGTTTGAGGTGGAGATCGATTACTATGGCTATCATGAGGGAACGTCTTAAACAGCTGGGACAGCTGAAGGGAGACGAGTATCTCACTGCTGACGAGTATGGAATCCGTCTGTTAGACAGACAAGCATAAACACACTGGATTTAAACACTAAAAGAAGACCAAGGTATACAAAACAAGAAGTCATGAAACACGACACAAGATCTTGTCAAATCACCAGAGGAATTAAGAAGAACTCGAGCTTTGTTAAAACCAAAGGGGGTTAAGGACTTATCTTGAAGATCGAGGATGACTCTCCATAAGGAATCAAATTGAAGACAGAACGAGAAGAGGTAGCGGCGTACGAGCTACATCGGAGCAAGATCGAAGCCCCGGAAGTGAGAAATCACCAGGAAACTTCTTCGTTACTTCGATACGGAATCCGAGGCTTACAGGGGAGAGGGAGAGACGCAAAGGAAGGACTCACCGACTGCTTACTCTTTCGGAGTGAACGAGGAAGAGTCGCGAAGAAGAAAGTTGGGCCCAAGGTGGAGATTGTGAGCTAATGGGCCAAACTTCTTGTGTTTCCTGCGGCCCAACCAATTCCTTCTCCTGGAGCCCATACCTGCATAAGTGTTTAATTAGAGTGTTAATGACGGTTTAGCATAAACCTAAGCCTACTTGTATCAGGATAATCTATGTTATATATATAGAGACATAGCTAGAGCTTAGTAATTAAGAAAAAACCATTAGAACACAAGGATAGATAGATTAAGGCATCTTTAAATCTATATTGTGTTAAGCATTGGAGATTATTAATATCAAAGGAGTTTGTTATTAAAGGCTTGTTGAAAGTTACATAAGCATCTAAGTTAAGTTCATATCTTAACAATAGATATTATAAATATCCGACTTAGCTTAAGATTATCTATTTACAATATTTCCATTTATGTAAACTCCTATTATCGATAGCATTAGGAAACCCTTGTATGTATAAATAGAGACCTTGAGGTCAGATGAATAATACAAAAACGATTTGATAATATAAGACTTCTCATAGTATCCGAGCCACAACACTGAATTCTCGATAACATAACTACGATTTTGTTCGAACTCGGCCTTATCTGCGATCTTCAACAATGGTGAATGCTCTTGCAACAGCGACTTCATCCCGACACACGATGTCTCCATACGACCTATCTGCAAGCGATAACCTGGCGCGATCATCTCTCAACCATTACTCAATGGACAAAACTATGATGAATGGGCTCAAAACTTGCATGTACCTTTGAGCGCTCGAAAGAAGTTTGCTTTCATTGATGGAAGCATTCCAAAACCGACTACTGACTCACCAGACTATGAAAATTGGCTAGCTAACCATCACTTGTTGTTTACATGGATCAAACAGACCATCGAGCCAAAACTCAGTCCAATATCTCGCACAAAGAAGTAGCAAAAAACCTCTGCGATCACATCAAATGACAATTTGTTCTTAAGTGTGGTGCACGGTATCAACAGCTTCGTGGCTCTCTTGCAAATTGTCTACAACTGGGATCGTCAGTGGAATTGTTATCTCGACTATACGATTGGTTTTCATTATCTCATGGAATAAACGGTACGGGAACCAATATTTTTTGGAAGGTGGTTTCTCCAAAAGAAATCGTAAAAATGCTTAAATCAATAAACTGTCTGAGAAGGTCTAAAACGCGGCAAAAGCCCACTTGCGACTCATGACGAGAATAGGTCCAAACTACAATGACGGTTTACTTGATTCTGTAAGAAGATAAATGGATAAGAAGATAAATATCAAGTTTCAAGGATAATCATGAAGATCGAGAGGATAAGGAAGATTCTCGCAAAGAGATAAACTCGAATCAGGGGCCGAAAAGAAAAGATGATCGACCTAGGATGCATATATAAGAAGAACCAAGGCGAGGAGCACAAAGAGACATCACTTTTCTTAGAAACTTAAGCACATAGAGCCATTTTGGGATTTTTTGTTTTTGTTATCGAGCTGCGACTCAACTAGGTTCAAAGTTTAGGTGATTAGAACTATAGAACTCGGTGACAGCTCTTGAAGCCGAGGCTTTTAGGACCTATTGTACGATCTTTACGCTCAAACACAGATTCAGAATAAGAACATCCTTTCTTTGCTTTTTACTCTCGATTTATTTTATTTAGTATGTTTTATATACTTTTGACTACTTGTCGTTGGCTTAGCAGAAATCTTAGAAAAATTTAGGGTTTCTTGACTTTCTCCAATAACGGAAATTGATGGTGCAAATTTCAGTTCTCACAGTTTGGCTTGTCTCAAAAAAAAGTTGATAGAACGTGATAATCTCACGAGTTCTCTAGCTAAACATGTTGAAAGCCTAACACACAAAGGAATCCTTCATGAAAGAATCATGACGAAGTAACTCCTTCTATAACGTGGCAAAATGCGGATAATCTTCTACCTCTCGATCGATAAACTGAAGAAAATGAAGTAGAGCGAGTCAATTTGGATCTCAGCGACCAAACTGACATACATCCAAGAAGAACGAGACGCTGGCTATTGCCGCCTCTTCATTAAAAATCTCCAGGGAGCGGCACTCAAATGGTTTTCTTGCCATCGAAAGTTTCCATCGAAAGTTTCCACCAACTTTCCTCGGAATTTCTCAAGAAATATTCCATTTTTATGGATATGGAAACTTCTGATGTTGACCTTTGAAGTCTATCCCAAAAGAAAGATGAACCTCTCCGAGATTTCATAAACAGATTCAAGATCGTCATGTCGAGAGTCAGCAAGATCAGCGATAAGGTGGTGATACACTCGTTAAAAATGCTATGGTACAAATCAATGTTCAGGAAGTGGATATCTCTCGAAAACCATGCACGATCAAAGATGTTCTACATAAATCCAGAGATTATATCATGATCAAAGAGGAGATGAAAGTCCTGTCGCAGAAACATAAACCGCTGAAAGCATGTTCTAAGGAAATCACGTTGGAACAAAAGTTGAAAAAGAAAACCCCTCGTAGCGACAAGTATGTCCATCACGAGGGGGAGGACTTCCAAGGAGCGCACAACTACGTCATCAACTCTGAAACTGAACAAGGAAGAACGTCGGAAAACATATGGACCCAAAACACATCATACGACAAGAACACCTTCTGTGAGTTTCACCAAACTAGAGGTCACTTCACTACGAACTGCAAAGTTCTTGAAACAAGGCTAACCGCAAAACTACTCGCATGAGAAATCTCTGAAGTGACCAGTATAAAGGATCTCATTCGAGATATGATCGCCTGCCAAAAACTAATAAGACCATTCCAGCGGATAACGCTCCTTAAAGGATTCAGTCAAGCAAAAAAAGCAGAAGAAGGCCAGACAATAGAGGGAGCGTCAATAATCGTTCACAGAGTAAACATGATCATCGGAGTATCACAATACTGCCACGACACCGTCTCGTCAATAAAATCTTACCAACAAAGTCCAAGTCAAGAACAAACTTGTCTCCGGCCCTCGACGTCCCAAAGGTCACAATCACATTTGAGGAAAACGAAACCGTCATAGTCGACAAACCTCACTGCGATCCACTAATCATCAAGCTTGTTATCAGAGACCTCGAAGTAGCCATAGTCCTCGTAGACATCTTCCACGGAATCTTCCAAAGAATGAACATCAATCTGGGCGAAGTCGTACCAACGTCAAAACTGCTAACCGGTTTTTCAGACACAACGTCGATGACTCTTGGGTCGATCAAACTTCCAGAAATCTGAAGGAGTCACAAAGATTGTCGACTTCGCAGTCGTCGATCATCCGGCCATCTACAACGTGATCATGGGAACGCCCTGGATAAACTCCATGAAGGCAGTCCCATCGACTTATCATCTTTGCATCAAGTTCCCAACTCCTGACGGAACTGCAATAATCTGGGGATGCCAAAAACAATCTCGACTTTGCTTCCTAGCTGAAGACAAGCTGCAGCAAATCACGACTACTTCAAAACCAAACGTACAAAGACAGCTCAGCTCTCGACTGAAAACACTTCGAAAAAGATGATCCATAATGTTCTACTTAAGCGGCGGCTGCGATAGAGGAAAACAATCGGACTTCCGAACCCAACGCTTAAGAAAACCTGGAAAAATCCACTCCGGAAAAATCCACCAATCCAGTAACAGTCACCACGGCTAAGAACATCGATGCAGCCACACCTTACGAGTAAAACTCTTACCGCAACAAACTAAACTACGAGACGGCTTGATCATCAAAAGGGAAATATCGGCAATTCATCGCGAGACAAGTTCAGCTGTCCTCCTCTCTAAAAAGCGGTGGGAGTGGATACATATACATATACATATACTTGCATACTCCCACATTTTAAAATAATTCTCTCTTGTACTTGATATTTTAGAAACTTTTTCGGCAATAAGAAAACGCAGCACGACACTTAAAGGTCTCACAAATCTCTTTTATCGCAAAATTACTTGATCTCGCAACTTACTTTACGGCTACAACAGCAATCCACGATTTGCTAAAGAGCGCCCAAGTAAAAACAAATAATCGTACGAAAAAATTCACAACAAATCTATGTCCGAACAACCAATCAGTTAACAAAAATTAACTCATCATCGGTCGATCAAACTCTGAATGCTTTGCAAAGCATTTTTTGGTCGACATAAAACCTCACAACACTAATAAAACATCTCTAAAACCTGTACGTTTCTTACAGAAAACAATGTACGAAAGGAAACTTCTAAATAGAAAAACACTTTTGCATAAACTAGACAAACTAATACTTTTTCCGCTCGCGAAGTCAAACAAAACCTCCGACCAAAACATAAAACGAATTCTCCTAACGTGTTTTCACAAACAAAAAATCACATTCACACAAAGGAAAAACATATTATCGGAAAAAAGCGAGACATCGATGATTTTCGAAAATATAATTCCAAACTTAACTATAAATCAATAACTAACTCAAGTTAGAAAAGACAGGTACTTGCTCTTACATCACATACGTCGATTGGCCCCGAGGGACAAATCAATCGATCTTAAAACGAACGCTTAGCCCGACCTGCTTCTCTCATAGAATTGGTCCTCAAACATCACACACAAGGATAAGCGCACTATAGAAATCCAAAATTTTGGTCAGTACTTTCGAGACTTTAAAATTTCCGGGAAGATACTCGATTACTGATTGATGCAAATCATATAAGCCAATAACTCTTTGCAGATTTCAATATCAAAACGGAATCAAGTTGAAATCGCAAACGAGTCAAGTAAGCGAAGATCGACCTCACATACTCCAGACACAAAAACAAAACAAGGTCTTACCCTAACTCTACTCTAAACTCTCAAAGGCATAATATCACGGATACGAGATACAAAAACTTGTCTCTTCGTTGATACTAGACGTTTATGAAACTTCCTTGGGTCCTATTCTTTGAAAATCTTCATCCTAGTACGACTCTAAGTATCACGTTAAAGCGAAGGAAATATGGGACCTACTCACACTCCCTCGCTCTCGTTGACGCTTTATCTGTAAAAAGAAAGAGCTACAAAATGGAAAATATATTACAAACCTCGAGGGGCAAGTCCAATATAAACCGACACATATGAACATACATATCATGATACGGGAACACACTCCCTTCAGACATAACACCCTTCATTGGTCTAAAAAAAGTTACCAGACTTTGACTAACCAATCGAGTAATCACTCACACTAAGCGGGCCCGCAGGTTGGTCTACCTCGCCACCCTCGCACAGGACTCCAAGCCTTACTTCCTCTGAATCAAGAGAAACCAGAATCGGGGCTAACTGTTCCCAAAATCGTCCCTCATCCTCCCTCAAATTGGGAATCAGCAACTCCATACCAGCATTAGCATCAATATGCCTTGACATCCTATCCATCTCGGCGTCGTAGTTGTAATCATCCCTCTTCATGCACCATAATGCTCTCGGAACCCCTGCACTCGCGAAGGACTTCTGGGCCCTCTATATATCTTCAAAGTTTGTCGCAATTTGAGCCGAGCGATTCTGGAAAATTGAGGCCACCTCTCGCTTTCCTTTCCTACGAGCACGATGGAGTTGGGAGGTGTGCTTCAACGCCAGATTTTGTTTGCGAAGATAGCTCACTTCAGCCTCGCCTTGAAACAATAAGTATGCGCCTCCAAACAACTTGCCATAAGAGCCTCGTTCATCATATGAAGGCCCTGCGATAAAAAAGGCTAGAAGAAAACTTAACAAGAAAACAAGTCGAGCATGAAACTATCCCCATGCATAGCCGCAAGGCTTCCACAAACATCCCCGACCCAGCAGGCTCACTGTTTGCCAGAGGTTGGTCGAGAGAAACCCCGGATGAGGCAAAGAAAGCATCAAACTCCTCAGTAACAAACACCACCGTTGGGGTCTGACAAGTACCACTTCCGCTAGCGTGATTAGGAAGAAAGTTATGAAACCATTCTTCCGGAGGCAACTCTGCCCCAGAATTGGCACCATCCTCCTCAACCATAACATACTTGTTCTTGGGAAACCTAGCCCTTTCCCTCACCGGGAAAACTTCATAAGGAACGAATTCTTCTGCGGTCGGTTCCATGTCTTCTTCGGCCAACAGGTGAGGCTGGTCTCAAGACAGATGATATGCAACTGCTGCACAAATTCATTTTGGAGAGAAGTAGCCACAAAAGAATGGGCCGACTCGAAGAATATCTGTATTGACAAACATGTTTGCATGATGTGGGGGAATATGATTATAAACTGCAAAAACAAAGAAAATGAGTACAAGGTTAGATGTCGTCAAGACAAAAGACTACGGAAACATCAAACCATGATACCCTCTCGACTACATTTGTTCCTATAAATGAGAATGCATCCTTTCGCAACGAAGGCACTGTCTATACAGACAAAAATATAGTAGTCCTGCCAATCGTGTGCGTTAGAGGCAAATCCCCTGATCACCGCCATATGTTTCCTTGGTTTAAAGCAATACGTTAGCAGCACTGCTGCGAGGTGATCAGAACTAAGAGTCATCCCTTGTTCGAAACTCAAAACCAAAATCCCTACAATATGTTGCAGGCCGCAACAAGAAAGCTGTCTTATCGATAGCCAAAACTATTCAAATTCGGAACTATGATCTCCGAGATAGGAAACCATAAATGGCAACACAAAAGATGCGCCTCGTAACATGTAGAGTGACCACGAGGAGGAGAATCAGTGCTTTCCCCATGCCTTGGGATACAAAACTCCACCTCTGCCGGAACTCGGCAGAAACTGCATATGGTGTCAAGAAAAGGATAAGTACTTTTACTTGGTCCATCAACGACCCCTCTAGTGCGAGGTCTCGTCAGGCACCACGGTTCTGGTGGGGAGCTTTCAAACCGCATGTGGCAAACCAATACGCCTTTGCTTCTTCGCGGTCGACAGAATGCAGTATAAACTCGATCTTCGGAACAATCCCACAATGCATTCTCATCCGTTCTCTTGCTTGAGATACAATGAGAATAACAAAAGAAGAAAAAAGTGAGAGAAACATTTTTTCTACCTTAAGGAAAGTTCCTTATGGAAGTGAGAAAATAAAGAATTTGAAAACTTATTCCGTACTTATAGAGGAAGAAATCTATTATAGCTTTCGATGAAAATCATCTTACCTTCTGACTTTCAGCCATTACTTCCACCTAACATGCCTAACATACCTAAAACCTAACAAGAATGTCACAAAGATTCTAGCGAGCTAGGGGACTAACTGTTGGGGGTAAAATCGTCACAACGGAATCAATGTCAAGAAACTTCCAAAGAAACTTTCTTTTTAAAATAAAAGAAGACGAAATAACTAAAATCCCGCATAATTAAAAAAAAATAAAAAATGATCAAACAACAAGTTGTCCCTAAAGATTTACTCGATCTCTTAACAACGACTTTTGAAAATACAATAAAAAGAGAAGCCGTCAATGTTGGAGTCAAAATCGGTTACGATGTAATCAATGCATGAAATCCATAACGGAATTTTTTTTCCTTCCTTGAATAAAAAAGAGCACAAAAGAATAAAAACTTTGTGTGATTCGTGAATAACTCAAAGTAGGAACTCCTCGACAAAGATACTCAATCTTTAAACGAACGACTCTCGAGATTACAAAAAATAAGAGAAACACCATCCCCTACTGTTTGTGCCTGAAGAAAGGCTTCAAGATAATCGACGCCAAGGGTCATTCCCCGTTTGAAACTCATCACTAATATGCCCATAAGGTGATGCTATCCGCCAGTGGATAATTGGCTTATCGACAGCCGAAAGCATGCCAAAAATAGAACAATGATCGCCGGAATGGAAAACCACAAGCGACAGCGTAAAAAACTTGATGTACTCAGGTTTTAACCACTAAAACCAACCGCAAGTGCACGGTAGTGCGCGGTAGTATATAGGGATTGAATTCCTCAAAGACCAAGGTTACACTATAAATCTTCGATAGAAAAGTCAAGCTAGAACGACAAGAGTTTGTTTTGATAGTTTCAATTTCAGAAATATAATAAACAGAATGTAAACGAAGTTTCACAGATGAATAAAAACGCTAGGCCATGGGTGTTCTCAAGAAAACATAAATCAAAATATGAATGTTAGACATGGAATTGAGATTTAAGCCATCGGGCGGAGCATCAACACATTCCCCATGCACTGGGATTCAAAACACTACCTCCTCCGGAACTTGGCAAAAATCACAATTCCATTCCGCAAGTCGCACACCAATACTCGGCGACCTCTTTAGGGTCAAGGGAATACAACATAAACTCGAATTTTGAAATGATTTCACCTCCCCTAACACGCAATCTCTCTTGATCGAAAGAAGAGGGCATATCACCTTCGGAAGCTTTCTTGCTTGAAGTGATGATGCAAATAAGAAGAGAGAATGATTTTTACCTTAGAGAAAATTTCTTGTGGAAGTAAGCAAGTGAAGAATTTGAAAACTTACTCCACACATTTATAGAAGTAGAAAATTACTATAACTTTAGCCTTTGTTCTTCCAGTCATTAATTCCGCCTAACTTACCTAACATGTCTAACATGCCTCGCAAGAACGTTGCAAATAATTCTAGCGAGTTGGAGGGCTAACTGTTGGGGTCAAAATCAGTGACGACGGAATCGGTGCCTGAAAACCATAACAGAAAAGTTTCCCTTTCTTGAATAAAAAAGAACAAGAGAGAATAAAAACTTTGTGTGATTCATGAAGACCTCAAAGGAGCGGTTCTTGACAAAGATGACTCAATCTTTAAACGAACGACTCCTGAGATTACAAAAATACAAGAAATCACTATAACTTCTCATCATCTTGACTATCTAATTCTGCGACCATGTCTCATCAAGACTGAACCACCGAGTACTGTGTCCTCCACCCCTCCCTAGGGCAGGCATGATCCGGTCCGAAATCGTTATCAAATTGAAGTCGTGATCAAATTGATCCTTGTTTCATCTCGATTGGATTTACCATTGAAGTTTTACAATAAAAACCGCAAAGTCTCGTCTTTCGTAAAAGTTCAAAATTAATCGTATAAAATGGTAACATTTAACTTAACATCATTTTTATCTCAACTATATGGTTGATTCTAATTGCCTTAGAAAACTAAAAAATACAAGAACAAGCATCATACAAAGGCAGATTTCTCCAAAAGAAATCGTAAAAACGCTAAAGTCGAGAAACGACCAAAGAGGTCCAAAACACGACAAAAAATCACTTACAACTCTACACGAGAAGGAGCGCAGCTACTATGATGGTTTACTTGATTTTCGCAGTAAATAAATAGAAAGAAGATAAATGTAAAGTTCCAAGGATAAACATGAAGATCGAGAGGATAAGGAAAATTTCCACGAAAGGATAGACTCGGATCGAGTGCATAAAGGAAAAAAGACGACCATCCTTGGAGGAATATATAAGGAGAGACAAGGCATAAGACGGAAGAGACAAAACTTTTCATAGAAAACTTAGCACTCAAAGCAATTTAGGCATATTTCCGGTTTTGTTATCGAGTTGCGACTCAATTAGGTTTTTGCAGTCTTAGGTTGCTAGAACTAGGGAACTCGCCGGCAGCTCTTGTGGCTAAGGCTCTTACCTGTTGTAATTGCTCATACGTAGATTCAGAATAAGACCTAGGTTTCTCTCTTTTTCGATTTCTCATGGAAAAATATGGTTTCTTAGCTTTCCTCCGATTACGGAAGTCGACAGTGCAAATTTTGGTTCCCACAGTCGCACTGAACTTCTCGTCGACTCAGCCTCTCTCCTCCTTGTCGCCATAAAGAGACATCACCACAGCTACCGCCTTGTCGCCATGAGGCAACAACATCACCACGGCTCCCTTTCATGTCGCCTAGAGGCGATGACACCATCTCCACTGCTTTTGTCGCCATGAGGCGACGAGCCAGGCCCTGTTCCTCTGTGTCACCAGCAGACGACAACACACCCTCCATCTCATGAGGCGATGACACTCAATCTCCCGATCATGTCGCCACTAGGCGACATCACCGTCTCCTCCATGTCGCGACTAGGCAACATCACCAGCCTTGCTCCTCTGTGTCCCCAGCAGGCGACATCACACTCTCCATCCCGTGCCGCCAACAGGCGACACCACCACTCCCCCGGGTCATGTCGCCTAAAGGTGACATCAGATCCTCTGCGTCGTGTTCGAGAAGCTACACCAGCCTCCTCCGCTTGTCTCTCTCTCATAGTATCGATTGAACTGTTTCTTGTTTTGTCTCGATTGGAGTTTCCATTGAAGTTTTACGATAAAATAGCAAATACTTGTTTTCTCGTAAAACTTCAAATCAATCGTATAAAACGATAACGGTTGACTTGACACCATTATTATCTCGACTTTGCGAGGTTTTCATTATCTCATGGAATCAACGGTGTGGGAACCAACATTGTATGGAAGGTGATTTCTCCAAAGAAATTGTGAAAACGCTTAAGTCAAAAAACGGCCTGAGAAGGTCTAAAACGCGGTAAAAGCCAACTTGCTACTCAAGACGAGAATATGCCCAAACTACAATGCCAGTTTACTTGATTCTCGAAGAAGATAAATGGAAAAGAAGATAAATATCAAGTTCCAAGGATAATCATGAAGATCAAGAGGATAAGGAAGTTTCCTGCAAAGAGATAAACTCAAATCATGGGAAGAAAAAGAAAGACGACCCACCTAAGACGCATATATAAGAAGAGCCAAGGGGAGGAGTGCAGAGAGACATAACTTTTCTTAGCAACTTAAGCACTTAGAGAAATTTTAGGCATTTCCGTTTTTGTTATCGAGCTGCGACTCAATTAGGTTCAAAGTTTAGGTGGTTAGAACTATAGATCTTGCTGACAGCTTTTGAAGCCGATGCTTTTAGGACACATTGTACGATCGCTACGCTCAGACACATATTCGGAATAAGAACATTCTTGCTTTGTTCTTTATTCTCGATTTATTTTATTTCGTCTGTTTTACATACTTTTGACTACTTGTCGTTGGCTTAGCAGAAATCTGAGACCTCAAAGAAAATTAGAGTTTGTTGACTTTCCTCCAAATAACGGAAACAAATGGTGCAAATTTTGGTTTCCACAAAGATATTGTGTCCTTATCATCCACTGAGGCAGAGTACCGTGCAATGACTGAAGTTCTCCGGAAACTGTTATGAATCAAGGGTCTGTTACACGGCTTTGTCTGTCTCATAACAAACCCATTACTCTCCGTTGTGACAACAAATCAGCCTTATACCTCAGTGTTAATCTGGTATTTCACGAACGAACAAAGCATTATTGAATCAGAATGTCATTTCATACGAGACCAACAGTTCCTAGGAATCTGGAATTACACGTTTTTGCCATTTGCCAATGGTTCACTGCGTTGATCTCTCGTTCTATGTGTACCCTGAAAGGTCTCAGATCTCAGCACACTAGAAGGACAGATTAAAATCATACAAGATGCTGGTCTAGCTAATCCGATTTCATTTCTCTTGCATTTTTTCTATTTTTTCAGATATGGGAAACTTAATTTAGATTTCCCATATTTTGATGCATCCAGCCAAATTTTCGAACTGAGAAGACTTATTTGTAGACAACAAGAAGAAAAAAAAACACTCACAGGAACACCATTATATGCGCTGTTAAGTTTTAATTGATGTTGGACATGAGTAGTTGTTTGACCAGCCGTTGCAAGCGGTATTTCTTCCTGGCTCCGTTCATTGGTTTGACTAAATTGAAACAACACGAGCCAGAAGAGAAAGAAACGTGATCTATCAGTTCATCAGAGAAACAGAAAAGGCACTCAGAGCAGCAACCAAGCATTTTTGACGAATTTCCAATTACCTAAATTCATAATGGTTTCTAAAGGACCTCTCCTTTATATCAAATCTAGACTGACCAGAAATTTGCCTGCGATTATGGAGTTGTGTATCCAACTGTCCAGAATGAATAAAGGAATAAATAGAGTTCACTCCAACTTTACGTAAGAAATTCTAAATGACCCTCGATGAAACTCACATTGGCTGAAGCTACAAAATCATAGATTGCGCTCTGTCCAGAAAATTGAGGATAAGTCGTAGAATAATTTCAGCCAAAACAATAAAGAATCAGAAAATAACCCAAACATAATTCGAAGATTGCACGCATAAATTCAGATTCTGGGTGAGCCTTACAATTTATCTGTTCCATAATACAAGATCAAACAGATTACTTAATAGGAAAGTACTGATACTAAAGCAATTAGCATGCTTGCAAAATAACATAAGGGACATACTAAACTGGCTCAGTTTTAGATATATACAATACTCTAAATGGTGCATACCTCCAAAACATAAAAAGTTGAGCAACATCGTTACGCAGGCCAAATCTATCAAACTCTACTAGTTCTTGATGATGTAGAAGTTTAAATCTGCATTCCCAGCACATCTATGACGTGAAGGGAAGGGTGAAACTCAAAATAAACAACATAAAGGGCCATCAGAAAGCAAAGCATTGACGATATAGTGAAGCACTGATAACAACATAAACAAACCTATGCTGAATAATTTTGAAGTATTTGAAAGAGAGACTGACTATAACTCGAAATTTTTAACTTCCGCACACTTTACCAGAGGGAGGTGTTCCTTCTGATTAGTTGAAATGGCTAGATTCATAACTTCCAGCCACACACAAAATAAACCTAAACGGAAATATGAACTTACAGTTTCTCTTTCCAGAATATAGAACAACCATCACTTGCTTCTCCAGTCCCCAACTCTATTAAAAATCCAAAAAAATAGCACCAGAACTGCATACGAGATTATTTAGTTTTTGACTAATATATACCTTGTGAACACCTCAAAATCCCCCTTTTTTTTTAAGAAGACCATCTAGATCATCAAAGCGATCAACCTCATGTAGTGAGATTAAATAATAAAAAGCATGATAATGCAACCAGTCAAGCGTGTCCTTCTACACACATAAGAAGTTCGTCAGCATAGTGTAGCTCTAGTCTGTTACCCTGTTTCTTCATCAATAAAGATAAGCCATTTACCTTGATACCACTCCTCTAGTTAACCATAACATCTAACCAGCTCATACAGTTATAGAAACAGAACCAAGAAAATCATTCAACAAGAGACAAACAATCAAAAGGTGTGTAATAATCATTAGCCAGCAATGTACGAGCATCCTATATTGGCGCTCAACGGAACTCGAGATCCTCTCGTTACTTGTCCTTTTGCGGGGAAAAAGGCCATTTTATACCCAATGTATCGTGATATGTTCAATTCATACCCGATTTATATCACTGTGCGAAAACATACCTGAACTTTCAAAAATTTTAAATAACATACCTGATATTTATTTTTTTGGTGAAATCATACACCAGTCGCCACATCAGCTGTCACATCATCTAATTTTGCTAACGTGAATGCTACGTCAGCTAATTTTGCTGACGAAGATGCCATGTGTACATATTTTTCTACGAAAATTAAAATAGTTGTTTTATAAAAATATTTTTTTGGAAAGTAAAAAATTTATAGATTTATATTATTTAGTAAAACTAACCAAATTGATTAAAAAAAATAATCTTATTCTAGAGATATATTCATAAATTTTATGATCTTATCACAATATAATCCGGTATAACCCAAATTTCGACGATCTATGGTTACTTTATGGGTTTTGGGATGTGATACAAAACTGACATGAACCCTATGTGTTATATTCAATCCCAATTCATACTTACAAAAATACCAGTATATGGATTGTAGGACGTTTTACAAAATAAAACCAAAATCTGAAAACCCAATCTGAACCTCACGGGTACCCGAACACTACATTTAAATAATTTATGATGTAAATTTATTATATAAAATTTATGGATATATCTCTTATATAAGATTAAAACTTTATTATTTATTTATTAAAAAACATTTTATTAAATAATATAAATTATAAAAATTTACATTTTCTAAAAAAATATTTTTATAAAAAAACTATAAATTTATGATGTAAATTTAGTATATAAGATTTACGAATATATCTTTTATTTATATTGTAAAAATATCATAAAATTTATGAATATATCTCTTGTATAAGATTAAATTTTATTTTTAATCAATTTTGTTAATTTTACTAAATAATATAAATCTATAAATTTTATATTTTCCAAAAAAAATATTTTTATAAAACAACTATTTTAATTTTCTTAGAAAAATATGTACATGCGGCATATTTGTTAGCAAAATTAGCTGATGTGGCATTCACGTCAGCAAAATTAGATGATGTGGCGACTGGTGTATGATTTCGCCAAAAAAATAAACATCAGATATGTTATTTAATTTTTTTGAAAATTCAAATATGTTTTTGCACAGTGATATAAATCGGGTATCAATTGAACATATCACGATACATTGGGTATGAAATGGCCCTTTTCCCTCCTTTTGCGCAGGTGATTATTAAATTTCTCGTATAAGCCCGACAATGATTTTGAAATAGAAGAGCGCTTCCGCTTGGAGAAGGTGTTCATTCCGCAATGTGCTCGCCAGCTTGTATCAGTACTCATGGCGAGGAGTCGATTACAGCATTGAGTACTTGCTTGAGAGTTGAGTCTTTCACCAGTCGTTGGGAGTTTAAATTTGCTCACCCGAAACTGTTTTATTAATGTTAGCTGGTACGCCACCGGTTTAGTTTGGATATTACTTAATAGTGTATACCAACATTTTATACCAATCAAAGCCTGTTTTTTTCTTCTAGTTTTTAGGTTCAAGAAATGTTTTATTTCCAAGGGAAGAAATGCTTTTGTTTTTATTCAGCATTCGTTCCTAATCGAATAAATTTTAAGAATAGTAGATGTTGTTGGAACCCAAAATAATAAGTTTTTGAGCTGTGTAATTTTTTAAATTGTAATATTAAGAGAAATGTAAAAATGATTTTTGGACTTTAAATAAAAAGCATTTCAGTTAAATGAAATAAAAGTGTAAAAAATTTCATATTGTTTATAACTAGAGAAATAGTGGAGTAATAATCTCGCATGCTCTTAATGAAGCAAAATTTATTCTATCATATTCTTACTAATTTTCTCATACTCTTGATATAGATGGTTAATATCGAAAGTACCCATCAATACATGACCAATCAAAATTTCTTTCTCTCCAGTGGGGCCCACTCGTTTCCTATTCTTTTCTTCGTCTCTTCTCTCTCTCTCTCTTCCTGGTTTTGCGAGAGTGGTAAAATCAGAGGAGTCGATTCCAATTTTAATTTTAAATCAGTTAGCTCCTCGGTTGGATGCTGAATCACTAGTTATTGATCTCCAACCCAGCTCAAATCAACATTTGTTTAGGTAAGGCATTATCTTGGTTTGTAGCTTTAGTCGTCGTAAAACTTCATCTTTTGAATCCACCATACACGATAACATGTTTTTTTATTCTTATATTAGATAGTTTATTTGTGTTGACAATGAACAAATCGAGGATTGGAAAGTGTGGATCATGTGTCTATTAAGGAATTGGATAATCAACAATTGGTTAATCATAAGGATAAGGAGTGATAAAATTTCGGGAATGAAAGCCGATTATTTTGGAGGTTCATTATTTTGATTTGAAGAGGAAAAAACATTTGAAAAAAAACCTAGTGTAATTATGGTATAAGTCAAACGGTAAAATTGTAAAACTTGGTAAGATTAGATTGTTATAACTTTGTAAAATTTGGTATTAGTTGAACCGTAAATATGTGTAACTAGGTATAGCTTAGTATAACTTCAGTAGCATAATTGTATAACTAGACATAATCACAAATTTCATGAAGTTTTACAAAGTTCTACGATGACAAAGTGAAACTTTTCCAAAGTCTCACCTACTTGAATCACGAACCACAAGTTTCACGAAGTTTACCGAAGTTGTACGATGACAAAGTAAAACTTTTCCAAAGTTTCACCTACTTGCATAATCATGAACCACAAGTTTCATGAAGTTTACCGAAGTTGTACGATGACAAAGTAAAATTTTCCCAAAGTTTCACCTACTTGCACAATCACGAACCACAAGTTTTACGAAGTTTTATAGAGTTGTACGATGACAAAGTGAAACTTTCCCAAAGTTTCACCTACTTGGACAATCACAAACAACAAGTTTTACGAAGTTTAGCGGAGGTGCACAAAGTTAGACGAAATAACATAAGTCATACAAACCATAATGTCATACAAAACACATACTTGTCTCATAATTAAAAGAGAAACAACAACATAGGGATTTCAAGCCTTTTGTCCTTTTTCTTACCTCCCTTCTTGTCTTTGTTCTCCTTCTCTTTTTTCTCACTTGCCTCCTTCACAATTTTATTGGCTCGTGTCCCAATGGGACTCCTCACAATATCCCTTATCTTTGCCCTTTCGGAAGACCTCCTTCTTTAGCATTACTTTTCCTTTGCCTTTTGTATTTCTTCATCTCGGTTTGCACGCACATCTCCACTTTCATTTGCCTTCTCAGACATCTCAAACTTCTCAGTTATCACAAATATCTCAGCAAATCCACTATCATCCATCTCAGCATCCTTAGCACCACCATCTTCCTCATCATCCTTACCCTTACCAACATCATCATCCTTACCACCATGTTCCATCTGTATTTGCTGAACAATACCGAAAACATATGGATTTGTTAGAACACCTCCATCCTTCTGACTTACACCGATATCATCCCCTTCCTTGTCCAACGGAGGATCACCATCATTACCACCATCGACAAAACTCATCCTAAGAAATCTCACTTCTTTTTTATAGGAGTTATCCGGTTAGCCAATGAATCAACTTTTTGTTCACTTCCATCAAACCATCTCGGATTGCAGTCATAAGCCGACCTTCAAGCTATTTTAAGGCCTCAACTCCAAGCGCCTCAACTGATTATGCATGAGTCTCAACAGATTTTGCATGAACCTCACCCTCAATAGCAGAAATGGTGTGAGCTTCAACCTGAGTTGTACGAGCAGCCACATCGATCTTGTACGGTTCTTCAAAGAATTTTTTTTTCTTACCTTTTTGTACTATCCTGGTCCAACCATCGATTGATGCATCATCGCCGTCATCGGCCCAATAACTCTCCTTACCCATTATTCTTTTCAGAAGTTCCTCCTCAACCAGTTTTGCTACCAAGATACTTTCAATATCATGTAGATACAAATTAACTTAGTTTCACCAAGTTTTTTAGACTGTATGACTTGGTTCTACCTTTGTGTTTGCACTGCATCTTGCACATCCGCGGACAATCAGCATGTGCACCAATCACCGTTTTTCAGAAATTGTTCCTCAACCCTGGAATTGCCTCAAAGGCCAATAACTACACAAAAAAAAAAAACATTAACATCAAATTAACATATATACTATCCTAAACACAAGAAAAACTTGAAAATACCTCCAAAGGAAAAGGAAAGCTTGTAAAAAACCAACTCGTCAGCACAACCCCGTTGCACTTCTTCAATAAGCTACATACCGTCCCCAAGGGATTGTTTGGCACACATCTAGGTCATCAACAACTCTCATGAAGAAACTGTCCACAAATGATGCTCCATGTCCGCTCTTTCATCCTCTGACGATGATGTTGGCTAAGAAGTACATAAAAGCCATCTTCTTACGATCCTGAGATGGTTTTCCTTTCATTGTCAATATCTGCTCCTCCATATCAGTGTGTGTAACCTTTTTCCCTTCAAAATACTTGTTCTTGAAGGATGTACCACCCAACATCTCATGGTTCAAGAGATAATCATGGCAGTATAGTCTAGAGATGCGTTTGAGTTCTCTGAGAGAATATCGGATTGGGACGTCATTAACAATAGACCATAACTCATACTTCTTTGCTACATAAGCTGATCACAAACGACAATCCACATTTCCATCCACTTATGCTTCGGTTTT
Source organism: Sinapis alba (assembly GCA_012274485.2). Classification (NCBI taxonomy): domain Eukaryota; kingdom Viridiplantae; phylum Streptophyta; class Magnoliopsida; order Brassicales; family Brassicaceae; genus Sinapis; species Sinapis alba. Next base: position 80,066 of record MU105719.1, on the reverse strand, counting down.
TCAAATGGAAAAAATGTTGGAACTGTGTGTGCTCTATGTAACATTTTCCGAAAAACTTTAAACACTTTTGTTATTGGCTTGGAGGAAAGTGCAGCTTCAGCGTTTGCATGCTTTCTTCTTCGTCATCTAGATGTTGCACTCAAAAGAAAACCGAAACACGTACGTCATATTAGAATCATCAACATAAAGTTTCCCGAAGATGGACTTACTTATACAATCATTAAAATTTAATTTTCCTTAGTTTCACAAATTTAGACAATCGATACAATTGATGTTCAACATAGTTTTACAAAGTTATACCATCAATACAGTAGCAGTTTTACATTGTTTCTCAAAATTAGACAATCAAAATCACTTCAAATTTCACATAGTATTACACAGCTATACAACATTAAAGTCATACTATTCAAATTAAGTTTCACCCAGTTTTCTAAGTTCTACAAAATCCTTAGTAGTTACTTACCTCTGCATGCGACTTAGTTTCGTGTTGTGGCACTGATTCGGTCTCTTCGGATTCCTTCGCCAATGTCTCTTCATCTTGTTTGTCATTTCTTATGGATTCCTTCTCTTTTTCTTCAGATTCCACCTCATCTCTTATTCCAGATTCCTTATATCCTTCTTCGGATTCCTCCTCTCTCTCTTTCTCACTTAAATTTTCTTCACTTTTTCTGCATCTGGGGAAGGTTCCTCGGTTTCCAGGTCGACAGGTCCATCGATGGTGCTTAGGTTTACAATGTCCCTTATTTCACCGGTTTCAGATGTGACCACAACCGTTTCTACTCTTTCACCACTCGACTCATCTTTTTTCTGCTTCGAGTTGACTTGATTAAACATGAGTAGGGTTTTGATTCAACTACGATTTCAATTGGTGGGAGAGATCTTGAGATGAAGGTTTTCTGCGAAATTAATAATTTCATGAATATAACGGTCGAATTTGGGAGAATTTAGTAGGGATTCGATTTTTGTCAGGCGGTGTTGGGTTCAAGTTTGGATAGTCCTAGGTAAGATTGTAATTATGTAAGTTTGTCTTGCTTTCGTTGTCTTTTACAAAAAAAATTACTTAAAATAAAAATTTAACAAATTAATAAAAGAGGGAAGAGTATGCGAGAATTATTTTTCAGTTAAGAGCACTGGAGCATTTGATTCAAAAATTGTGTAGTAAAAATATGGAATTCTCTTATCAACGTTCAATAGCTTGTTGAGACACTATGGAGAAGGAGTAAGAGAGACCATTATGCAAACTTCACACACACTTGCGCCGCCGGGCTTGAGTTTGGGTCTTGGTGAATGTGGATTTTAGCCCATAATAAAAGGTTTTTTGGAGTAAATTCATACCAAGTTTTTGCATAATTTCTTAGTTAAATCCCAACGGATCTTGTCTTATTAATCTAGATAAATCTAAATGTTTTATATTATGTCAAGATAAATTTGGAAAACCTACCAGATAATTTTCGGAATATTTTTGGTCCTCATCTCACATGATAAACAAAAAAATTCCATAATATTATTTCTTTTATTATTATCCTCAGCTTATCGATCAAGTATCCTTCCCATATAAAGGACTCCTAACCTCTTCATTATTTCTTATGCTTAAACGCAAATAAACACTTCCAGCAAAAAACTCCAGTTGTCTCTAGTTAGTAATTCTCGAGAGTATAGCGTAGTAGTTAGTTCATAGAATATGTTTCGGGTGCAGCAAAATAGTCTCATCATGGTTGTATTATGGGATTCAAAAATTGCATACAAACCGTCTAATATTACGGGCGATTTATTGAGTTAAGAAAAGAGATCAAATCTCGGCTCCACAAATTTGTCTATTTTCTTAACGATTTCTTAAATGTTTTATAGTTTCTATATTATCGTTTATATGCTTTCTATTTTATGATTTTCAATCAGGATTATCACGGTTCGACAATCTTAACTCAATAAATCCGCTTTCTGCTTATTGCTTAAATCGTATTGAAAATTACGAACAATATTTCTACAAAATGATTTTGTAAAATGGTTTTAAAGCTATTTGAAACGATTTGCGAATGCTCTTTAGCTATTTTAGAAAATATTTTGACATATAAGACGAATCATATAATAAAATGATTTACGTAACAATCTTTGACAGGTTCGTGATTTCGTCTTTCTAAAATAAAAATGATTTATTTTGATTGAAATAGCATTTAAGAACATCTTTAAGACGAGTTCTGGGAATGAATATTAAATGTTAAGAAAGCTTTACGCAATTCTGGAAATATTTATTGTACATCAAGTTATAAAATGTAATCACTTATTGAATTGAGTTTTCAAAACTTATTATGTTTATGTTCTGTGAACAGATTCAATAATGACTGACGGTGATAACAACACACAAGTCAATGGGGGTAACAGGTGCAACCAGTGATAGTAAATCACTTGGAACGCTACCTACAATTTTTTCGTCTGTTCCTAGCAATATAAACGGATTTCAGCCTGATAAGTTTGATAGAACAAACTTCAAACAGTGGTAGCAAAGATGCACTTCTTTCTGACTACTCTGAATTTGGCTAGGTTTCTTACTGAAGTCAAACTAGTACTACCCGCGGACAATACTGATCCAAGGGCGCTTGCTAGCCTTAAAGCATGGAGGCATGAAGACTTTTTATGCAAAGATTATATTTAAAACCGGTTTCTGGACCAACTTTTTAGTGTTTACAATGAGGTCAAATCTTCCAAACATCTATAGGATGCTCTGGAAAATAAATACAAGTCGTTCAATATAGGCTCTGATAAATTTGTCACTGAATTTTTTTCAGATTCATGATGGTTGATTCACGACCTATCATGGATCAATTGCATGAGCTACAATTGATCTGTCAAGAGATCGTTGAAGAAGGAATGAAGCTTTGTGAAACTTTCATAGTGAACTGCTTCATCAAAAAAACTTTCCCCAAGTTAGGCGAATTTCAAGAACTATCTTGCTTACAAGCAAAAGACCTTGACATTAGCAAATTTTATTACAAGACTTCAGATTGAATCACTAAAACGTGAAAATAAAGGGCCAATTCATACTCACGATGTCAATGTCGATGAGCATAAAAATAACGGTAAAAGAAAGGAAAGATTCCAAAAATCTGGGACAATTAAGCTTGTTCAACAAACACCTGCGAGCTTCAAGAAACAAGCTCAACATCCCACGAACAATAAATTCTCTGCGAAGTGCAACTATTGTGGCAAGATAGGACATATATCCTTGAAATATTGCATAAAAGTTATGGAAAAAAATCAGGCAAACTTAACCGAAGCTAACTGAAGCCAATGTGGTTGAAGATAACCCCAAAGTATGGTGGTACAACACATGTGCCATTACACATATATGCATTGACAAAGAGATGTTCAGTACCTATCAAGTGAAGATGGAAATTATCTCTCAATCCAAGGTTGAAAGTATTGGAAAAGTTGTGTTGAAGATGAATTACATGAAACAAGTTCCAGACATGAAGAAGAATATGATTTATGGATCTCTCATAAGTAAGAACGAGTTTGGAATCGACTTCAAATCCGGCCAGCTGATCCTCAGAAAGAGTAGTGTTTTTAAAAGAAAAGGTTTTGTTAATAATGTACTTATCAAAATATTTGTGATGACATTCATTCGAAAAAATGATGTACCTGATTCTAATGTTTCAATGAATAAGAACTCAATTGCTTATGTCGTTGAGTCTTTTAATATTTGGCATGAAAGATTGGGGCATCTAAGTTATTAGTTTGTGCAAAGACTAATGAACTTGAACATGATTCCAGTCCAAAATAAACAAAGAGAATGTGAAGTTTGTGACCAAGCAAAACTTCCCAAACACCATCACCTCGTGTTGAACGAAAAAACAAAACCTCTAAGTTTGAAACACATTGATTTGTGTGACTTGAAATATTTACAAACCAGAGGCAGTAAAAAGTTCTTTGTGACTTTCGCAGATGATTGCACAAGATACTGCTATATATACTTATTAAGAAGTAAAGACGAAGTCGTAGACAAATTCAAAGAGTACAAACTCGAATTTGAAAAACAACTAGAAAAGACTATTAAAATAGTCAAAAGTGATAGAGAAGATGAATGTGATAGACCTTTCAACGCGTTTTGTCAAGCAAACAATATTATCCATCAAACCATTGCTCCATATTCCACCAGAATCAAACATCGTTGCGGAAAGAAAGAACCAAACTTTGAAAAAATGATAAATGCAATGTTGCAGATATTTGGTTTAACAAATAATTTCTGGTAGGAAGGCGTTGCTCACCACAAACTATATCCTCAACAAAATACCTCATAAGATAATTGGCAAAACGTCATATGAACTTTGGAAACGTAACATACCTTCGTACAAATACCTCAAAGTGTAGGGGTGCTTGGCAAAAATCACAGTGCCACCTTCTAAAAAGTCAAAATTTGACTTAAAACCGTGGATGCTTTATCCATTGGTTATTCACACAATAGCAATGTTTATAGGTCTATGGTAGTTAAATCAGATGTACTTGAGATCCATGTTAACACAATCATGGAATCATAGAATGCTTCATTCTTTGAAAATATATTTCCAAAATAACATCCTAAACGGACTCCTGAAGAAAAAAATGTGGTTGCCTCCGTTAATGAGGCTAGTACTTCTGGAACTTATGTAATCAAAGCAAGAGATTTTGTAAACAAACCTAGAAAAAGCAAGAGGGCTCGTACGGAAAATTCTTTATGTGAAGATTTCATGATGGAATTTTTTGCAGAGAATGAGCCAAAATCTTACACAGAAGCCATGTCTAACTATGACGCAAACTTCTGGAAAGAAATAGTCAATAGTGAATTTGATTCAATATTGTAGAATCATACCTTCGAGATAGTTGATTTACCTCTAGGGTTTAAAGCACTAAGGTCTAGATGGTTGTTTAAAGCACTCAGTTAATAAGCACAAGAGAAGGTCTGAATTTCTTTGACACTATTCTCTAGTGATGAAAATAAATTCAATCAGACTCTTGATTGCAATTGATGTATTAAGAGTCTTGAAAATCCATCAAATGGATGTTTAAACAGCTTTTCTGAATGGAGATTTAGAAAAAGAGATATATATGAAACAACCTGAAGGTTTCGTGGTTCCGGGTCAAGAACACAAAGTTTGGAGGCTCGTAAAGTCATTGTATCGTATGAAGCAAGTTCTGAAACAATGACATGAAAAGTTTGACAATGTAAGGATGCCAAATGATTTTCGCATCAATGAATGTGATAAATATTTACTTCAAAATTACTTATAGTGGGTATATTTTACGTACTTAGACTTGCTCATCATTGACAGCAATAAAGATATCATCCAACAAACCAAAAACATGCTTAATATTCAGTTCAACATGAAAGACATAGGTCTTGCGGATGTTATTCTTGGCATTAAGATCACAAGGACTCCTGAAGGGATAACCTTATCTCGGGATCATAATGCTGAAAAGATACACAAGAGGTTCAAGACTTGCTCTAGTGGAAATGCAAAAACTCATGTACACGCTATGTTGCACTTGACCAAGAATGTAAGTGAAGCAGTATTACAAGGGGAGTATGCACGGGTAATTAGAAGTCTGATGTACTTAACCAATTATACAAGACCCGATCTAGCGCATGCGATCAACATATTAAGTCACTACACAAGTAATTCAGGTCATACACATTGGAAAGTCATAACAGGGGTATTAAATTATTTGCTATATACCAAAAGTTATGGGCTGCACTACGGTAAAGAACCAGCAGTCTTGAAAAGACACGTGATGCAAACTGGATTTCAGACTCAAAGAACTAGAAATCCACAAGTGGATATGTATTTACGCTTAGAAGTGCAGCAATATCTTGGAAATCTTCCAAACAAACTTTATTGGCCAGATCTACCATAGAATCTAAGTTCATAGCTTTATACAAAGCAGCAGAAGAAGCAAAATGGCTTCGTAATCGATCTCTTGGAAGATATTCCAGTATGGGAGAAACCAGTCCCAGCTATACGCATACATTGTGATAATCAGTCGGCTATATTTCGGGAACTGAATACTATATATAAAGGTAAATTGCATCACATTAAACAGCGACATAAGACCATTAGACACTTGATCTCAACCGGTGTTATATGTCGATTACATCAAGTCAGTTGACAACCTTGCGGATCTGTTTACCAAAGGTTTAACAAGAAATCAAATTTTGAAATCATCTAAAGGAATGGGTTTATTGTCTACGATTAAAAAGATGTTTGATGGAAACCCCACCAACGTGATTGAATATCCCAATATGTTTGTTCAAAATGGACAACTAAGTTAAGTAGAATCTGATTAAAGCACTGAGGATTACTCAGATCCCACAGTGACAAACAGTGTTTCATGTAAATATTTAAGGTAAAGCAATGGCTTTTTAATGAGATAAAACCATGAATCTTCATATATATGTCATTTTCAGGAGGATGAAGTTCATGTTATACTCTCAAATTCACTCATGACTACCATGCAAGTTCACAGTCAAACGAACACAATAGAGAAATTAACTCTACAAGATGACAAAGTTGTGTTACATCTGATGTCTCGGTTTACATAAAACTTTGGATGGTTCAAGACATCATGTTTACCTCCTAAAATGTATATCCAACAAGTGCTAACAATGAGTGGTTCAAGGCTGGAATACACTACTACCTCAGATGCAGCCAGTTTTCGCTTATACTTTCGAAAAGTTAGTTTGTCTAGTATATTGTTATGTCTAGTCAGTAGAGTCTGTCAAGTCTGCATAGTCTAATCGAGTCTGCATATTCATGTGGAGGGTTGTTGGAACCCAAAATTATAAACCTTGGGCTGTGTAATTTTAAGTTGTAATATGAAGAAAAATGTGAAAATCGCTTTTGGGGTCTAAATTAAAAACATTTCACTTAAATGAAATGGAAGAGTAAAAAATTTCACATTGTTTATGACAAGAGCAATCTTGTAGTATAAATATGACACTCAATTATCAAGGTTCAATAGCTTGTTGGGACACTATGGAGAAGGAGTGAGAGAGACCATTATGCAAACCCCACACACACACTCGTGCCGCTGCTGCTGCTGGCCGGGCATAGGCTTCAGTCTTGGGTCTTGGATCTTGAATCTTGGTGAATGTGAGTTTTAGTCCACAATAAGATGTTCTTTTTTAAGCAAATTCATACCAAGTTTTTTTGCATAATTTTCTAGATAAATCATAATGGATAGTGTCTTATTAATCTTGGTAAATCTAATTGTTTTAGATTGTGTGGAGATAATTTTAGAAAAACTACCAGATAATTTTTGGAATATTTTCGATAACCATCTCACACGATAAACAAGAATTTTCCCATAATATTATTTCCTTTATCGTTATATTCAGCTTGTCGATCAAATATTCTTCTCATATAAATAGACACATGACTTTATTATTTTGAGAAATTCCCTTAGATAATCTTTTTTAGTTTGTTTGTCACAAAAATAGTTTTTAAAGAAGAAAATGACTAAAATATTTGTTTTTGAAGCTAAAAATGTATTTATATGCATTTATACCCCTAGGGTTAACTAATTTGGAATTTAGGGTTTAGAGTTAAGGGGTGGGTTTGGGGTTAGGGTTTCAATTTCCAGCAAAAACCCTAGTTATCTCTAATTAGTAAGTCTCGAGAGTATAGCATAGTAGTTAGTTCATAGATTATGTTTTGGGTGCAGCAAAATAGTCTTATCGTGATTGTATCCTGGAATTCAAAAATCGTATATAAACCGTCTCACATTACAGACGATTTATTAAGTTAAAGAAAGAGATCAAATTTCGATTCCACAAATTCATCTATTTCCTTACCGATTTCTTAAACGTTTTATAATTTTTATATTATCATTTATATAGTTTTTATTTTGTGATTTTCAATCAGGGTTTTCGTGGTTCTACAAAGGGCAATTCTCTTAGATAGCCCTTTTTAAGTTTTTATCACAAAAATAGCCCTCAAAAAATAAAATGACCAAAATAGACTTTTTTTTTTTTGAAAATTTCAATTTTTTTTATTTTTTTTTTGAAATTTGAAACCCTAACCCCAAACCCACCCCTTTACTCTAAACCCTAAAGTCCAAATTAGTTAACCCTAGGGGTATAAATGCATTTATATGCATTTTTTAGCTTCAAAAAAAGACATTTTGGTCATCTTTTTCTTAAAAACCTATTTTTGTGACAAACAAACTAAAAGGGGCTATCTAAGGGAATTTCTCTTCTACAAATGTTAGAAAAATATATTATCAAAAACACACGTTATTTCAAAGCAAACGCAATAACATATGTTTATTATTTATTAAAGTTTCTGGTAAACGAAAATCGAACTTCGAATCAATGAACAACAGTCTTTTTCTCCAAAGTCAACTATGTTTTTTACAGAAGTTTCTGTGACTTGAGTTCTCTTTTGTACTTTTGGGAAATTCACTAGTTTATATAAAGATCGTTCATCTCAACTGGTGAAGATCAGAGCTATTAAGAACGATCTTTTGATTTTGTTTTGGTAAAAACACTTAGCACAGATCTACCCTCCAATGCGTGACACAGCACCACCTCTCCCTCCACCACCACCCCTGCCGATGCGTGGAAGAGGCGCCCCACCGTCACCACCTCACCTTCTTCCAAAGAATAGAAGCGGTGAGACTGATCGTGTTCCTGGTCCACCTCCACCTCCTCCTCCTCCTCCTCCACCACCATCTGGTGGTAGAAGAGCTGCAGTTTATCCTAAAGGTGTAGGTAGACGCCGTGGTCTTGCACTTCCTGTTTCGACTGTTTCTTATGTGAAGAAATTAGCAAGTGCCTTATGGAACGACGAACACAGACGTACAAAAGGACAAATGTATTAATCTAACTTTGATATTGTTTTTTGGGGGGGTTAAAATTTCTAAATTTGACTTTAATTACTCTCTCTCTCTCTCGTTTTTTTTAAAGTTAATCCATCTTGTTTTCTTTTAGGGAAGCAGGACCTCTTGCATCAGAAATAGAGACACTTTTACTTCCAAAAGTGCAGAAGCCGGTTGATAAATCCGGACATGAACAAAAACCGGTATGCGCAAAACCTTATAAAGTTCAGCTGTTAACGTTCTTTGAATTATTGATTCTGATTTACTTTTTGTATAGACTTTCAACAAGTTTACTAAGAGCATCTACAATGGTGGATTGAGTCCTTAAAAAAAAAAAATTGTTTTGATTTTCCTTTTTCAGAATAAAAAAAAAAATCAATCAATCGCGTGCCGCCACGTGTCGCAAATAGTGTAAGGACCGATCCTTATTTAGGGATTTTAAGGATCGAATCCTTAGATTTTTGTAAAATCCATTGATTATTTAATTATTTTTTTTCTAAGGATTCCTCTTTAAGACTCCCCGTTGCGGATGCTCTAAGAGGGTATCTATATAAGCTGCTCTCCAGCCTCCATCATCTCTTTTAATTTCCTGCAATATATACTACATTGCGGCCCATTTCGTGCATTTGTGAATCAGTAGTTCCCAAATTTTCTTTTTAGATTGACCATAGGAGATCCACTAACGGAGAGCTTGCTAGTAAAGATGTCCCTTCCTGATACGATGGTAACCTCCAAAACTTATGTACTAGTCATTACATGTTAGTATGTTACTCCTTAATAGTTTAATTAAATTTTCACTCGGCGCTTCAAAATCGCATAATTATCTTTTGTACATAAATTAATTTAATCAAAATCAAAATATTTGTTTTTGTTTTCATTTATATTTGTAAACTGATTTTTTTAAAAAAAAATTGCTGATAAAATATCTATTTTGTTTAAATTTAAATTATTGCTTTAAAAATATAAAAGCTCAATATATATTTTTATTTTAAGACTAAAACTGAAGTAATATTTGGATATAGTTTAATAATAAAAAATTAAATTTTCTATTTAAACAACAAAAATTTTCCTGTATGATATTGTACTAGTAAAAATAGAAAATGTCCAAATTAAAATATTTAATAGAAAATAATTTCATATGTATATGTGTATTCTAAATTAAGATGGTCTAATATAAGTAATGATTAAATTAATTTTACTGAAATGTCTAGGTAGCTCTTGGTATTTGATTCTATGTTTGGTTCCAATTCGGTTTTTTTAGTTTTTAGGTTCTAGAAGTTTAGGATCTTTTCGGGTACTTGAAAATTTTGGTTCAATTTGAGAAAAAATAAGAGCCAGTTTATACCAAGGTAATTATGAATCTCATTTGGTTCAGTTCTGATTTTTTGGTTAATTCGAATTAAATAAAAAAAATTAAGTTTTTGGAATAGATATTAAACTTTCTTAGGTTTTTTGGATAAAATTTGGACAATTCAGATACTTTTAAATAGTTTAGATTAAAAAGTATTTTGGTAATTCAGTTTTTGGGTTTTTTTATTTCTTTATTTATAAATAATAATTTTTATTTTTTATTATTTTAAAACTATGGTTATTTAGCTGAATAGCCATAAAAGGCTCGATAATTAGCTAGTTGGACAAAAAAGTTGGTATTTGCATAATCGGGTAAGTGATCAAAGGGAAGTTACCTTTCTATCTAAAATTTAACTATGACGTAGTGTTAGATAGGCCTGCAAACCTATATGTTTGTCAGTAGGCAAATCAAAGAGATAATTTCTCTTTTTTTCTGCTCATAACAGCATCTACAATGGTGGACTCCATTGTAGAGTCCTTAAAACTTTTTTTTTCAGATTAAAAAAAATAAATATCAACCAATCGCATTTCTCCACGTGTCGTAAATAGTGTAAAGACTAATCCTTATTTAGGGATTTTAAGGATCGAATCCTTAGGTTTTTATGAAGTCTACTGATTACTTAATTATTTTTCGCTAAGAACTATCCTTAAAAACTCCCCGTTGTGATACTCTAAGTTTACGTGTTTGAGTGACATCATCTAACTATAGATAGTAAGTAATAATCAGTTCTTCTTTTATTTTAATGTACAGTATTATTATTTTCGTGATATGAGAAAATCATAGTCTAAGGGTTTTATTTATGATGACATTGAACAAAGATTTTTAATCTCATAGAAGTATAGTTCGTGGATTTTTCAGAAATATATTTTCAAACAACGCATCTAAATAAGAAATCATAAACTCAAATTTAAACCTTAAACCTAAAACTCAAACACTAAATCCTAAACCCTAAATCCTAAACACTAGATTTTAAACTTAAATCATAAATCCAAATCTATACCCCAAATCTAAACATAAAAAAAAAACGTAAAAACGCAGGTTTACGTTTTTGCTGACAAAAATATAAAGAAAAATATTATTAAGTGAAAAGTGAGTTTTAGTAGATTATGGTGGAAAATTTTACAAAACTAACACTTTCATATTATTAAATTATATGCTTATACTATCTTAAAATATAAAATACATAACAATATTATTTTAATAATAAATAGTTATCTTGTAAATTAAGTTCTATTATAATTTGTATATTATAAAATGTCAATTTATTGTTAAAAAGTATTAAAAGATAAGCTACATATTTATAATAAGAACTAAAATATTTTTAATAAATTTTAGTTATTTTCATGTTTTATAATAATTAGTTTAATTATTACTATTTTTTTTGTTATAACAAGTTAAATACCATATAAAATAGTTTAATCAATTTAATATGTATTCCACCATTCCGCAAATTTTAAATTTTTCTGCGACTTAATTAATTTTTTCTGCAGCTTAACTATTATTTCCGCGATTCCGCTGTAATTACCAATCAGAGCCTATGTTTTATCACAAAAGAAAGAGAAATGGTAGTGGTAGAAACATGGTATACTAGTAGTAGTGTTAGAGTAGGGTGTCAGTTGTGTCAAGACTCAATAATACACCTAAGTCTAAATATAGGGGCATACTCGTATTAATAAAAAATGTACAGTATCATGTTTGTTTATCTAATATAAACTCATAATTTGTATATCTACCGCAAATTCCCTTAAAACTAAATATAATTAATATTTATAAATATATAAACTTTATTATATAAATTCAAACATTCATTCGGTTCTCGATTCAGTTTTAGTGCTTTGCTTTTAAAGATATAGTATCCGTCTTGTAAAGTCTCCACACAGCTTCAGTTGTTGTCATGTTCACAAACCCATATCCCACAATCGTTGCAACACAATAGTTTTTTTTGTTCAATATATCATACAGCTGTTATTTTCTGAACGGTTTCTTTGTGCAGGCGCTGCGGTTGGATTCAAGTTGGACTGTTTAGCGAAAATAAGCAATATACGTGCTGCGAATGTTTAAATATGCAATGCTATGATTTGCTAAGAATATGAGTGCATCCTGCATACTTGTAAAATTTATAAAAACGTTGTACTGATAAGATGTCTGTATATATAAGCCCATTGCATATATGTATGCGTTTGCGATTCAATACTTTTATGTAATATGTGTTACAAATAAAAAAAATACTTTTATGTAATATATAAAAGAGCAATTCTCTTAAATAGTAATATTTTAAGTTTTTATCATAAAATATCACTTAAAAAATGACCAAAATAGTATTTTTGAAAATTTTAATATTTTCTTTTTATTTTTAAAAATTTGAAACCCTAATCCCAATACTCACCCTTTAATTCTAAATCTTAAGTCTGGAATAGTTAACCTTAAGAATATAAGTGTATATTTACCTTTTTAATAAAATATTTTGATCATTTTTCTTTTTGTTATTTTATGACCAAAACTTTTTTAGAGCTATCTTATGATATTTTTCTATATAAAATCGTTGTTCAAATATTCTTGTATAACTAATAACATATACACGAGTGCAAAAAGAAATCAAAATAAGAAATGTGTGACAATGACAGTACAAAAATATTCCAATGTCTTTGGTGCAAACTTGATAAAGGCTTCTTCATCTCAATAGTTTAGACACTTCAAATGTATTCCAATGGTGATTGTGGAATCATTGAGTTTTATGACAGTAACTGTTAACAGAGTAGCATCAATCTCAGTTGATACTCCTTTTGTTTCGTAAAAAATATCAAGACACACATAAATTAAATATATATATATATATATATATATATATATATATATATATATATTAATGTATCTTTATTTATTATATAATTATTTAACTAAATATTTATCATTTATTTAAAATGGTAAAAGAATAATAAAAAAAATTGTATTAAAAATATAGAATAACACTTTTCAAATAAAATACAAAATTTAAAATGACATTCTTTACAAAACAGATGAAATAGAAAAGATGTTTTACAAACTATTCTGAGAAATTCTCTTAGATAGCCCTCTTTAGTTTGTTTTTCACAAAAATAGTTTTTAAAGAAGAAAATGACCAAAATAGTTTTTTAGAAGCTAAATGTTTTATTATATGCATTTATACTCCTAGAGTTAACTAATTTATACTTTAGAGTTTAGAGTAAATGGGTGGGTTTGGGAATAGGTTTCAAATTTCAAAAAAAATAATAAAAAATTGAAAATTTCAAAAAAAAATATATTATTTTGGTCATTTTATTTTTTTAGGGCTATTTTTGTGACAAAAACTTAGAAAGATTATTTAAGAGAATTGCCCAACTATTCTTCAATCTATAGTTGTAGTTACAAACTATTTTCTAATATTTAACAGATAGAAGATAAACATAAGAGCTACAACCCGAGGTGGTGCGGTGTCCACACACAAATATTAAAACCATACTGTATAAGATAATCGTTACTTAAATCAAATATTTCTATTTCTGTTAACATTGTTATTTGTTGATTTTCCTCCTATTTTAGCCGAGATTTACCACGTGTCATATATCTGTAATTTTCTCTTCCGACATTCGCGCTCCCTCCCTCTGTACACAAACCTAAATAAAGTCCAAAACAACAAAAAAAATCTTTAATTTTGGTTTGTAATTGTAATAATTAAAAAAGTAATTAATCTAGTTTTTATTACCACTAATCAAATCAACCCCACATTCCCATCACGTCTCATTGTTTTCTCTCAGGTTGGACTTCCTCCCCGCGTGCTCCCCCGAAGTTTTCACCAGAAAACTTCGTCTGGACTTTTTCTAGGTAATTAATGATCGCTTTCATCTTCCTCCTCTTATCTTTATTGCCATGATCCTATTTTTCTGATCACGACATTAATTATCAACCACGTTTTGACTTCTTCTTTCATAGTCGATTTTTCTCTTGTTGCACCAAAGTGATCATCCCCTCATCTCCAGGTAGTTTTGTATGTAAAACGTTATGTTTTGTTCTTGCTAGCATCCTCGGCAGTTCCATGTTGATCATTTTCAGAGTTCTCTTTGGCTTTCTCTCTTCATATCTTTATTGCAACTCTAAAAGGTTATGTTTGTCTTTAAAAGGTTATCTCCTGGTAATTTTGTCTGTAAAACGTTAGGTTTGTCCATGACCAGTCTGGAGTCTGGACATTTGACAAAATGTAATGAAACATTCGTTTGGACTTCCAAAATTTAAAGAGTTAATATACATTTTAAACCCCACAAATGGCAAAAAAATAAAAAATATATATATATATATATATATATATATATATATATGTTGAAATTTATTTTGAAATGTTTATAGCCCCTAAATCTCACTGTCGACTGGCTATGGGTTTGTCTCTAAAAGGTTATACCCTGTTAGCTTTCTTGTGCCATTTATCATGTTCTTATGACCTATCTTTGCTTGTGGAACAAGAAAAGAAACTAGACTATTTGGTTTTTTTTCTAGCTTCCTCTTCTATGTGTTTTTCATATGGATATAATATAATATAATCATGAAGTCATTTTTTGTTGAATCAATCGTGTATCAGGAGTTGAATGATCCAGTTTTGGGTTTATCAAGTGTTTCCATAAGCTAGCTTTTCGACCTCCTTGACGCATAAATGAATCCTATGCGTGATCAATCAGGCAGCCCTTATGGAGATTCAACTCCTCGTAGTCCATTTTCTCCATTCTCTGGAGATGAAAGGCATAGAAATCTCGCAGATTCCAAGAGAGATACAACTCCTCGTAGTCCTTTCTCTCCCTTTTCTCCATTATCTGGAGATGAAAGGCACAAAACTCTCGCAGAATCCAAATTCCAGCAAGCCCTCGCCTGTTCTGGTACATGTGTTGTAGTTTATGTATTAATGTATGTCTATTGTGTTATCTTCTTGTTTAGTGATTCTTTAAAGCCTTGTAGATCCATCATCCCCTGGATCAATGCATCATGGTGGACACAAGTTTCATGAGGTTTTCCAGATGAAACAAGGACGTTATGATCTTCAAGCTTCAAAGATTTCTGAAATGATGAAATCAAGTAGCTTAGATGTACTTCCACTACCTCATCCAATTAACATCTCCTTGGATTTGGTCTATTCTCTTTTTAAAATGTTCTTTGGCTTATGTTTGATGCAGAATGCACCAACACAGTCACTTCTAAGCGTTGTGAATGGGATTCTAGATGAAAGTATTGAAAGAAAGAACGGTGAAATCCCTCAGGTATCTTGAATACTAACACTTTGGATCATTTACTACTGCTTAGTATGTATATTGACAAAAAAGCTAACTAATGATCAGCGAGTGGCATGCCTGTTAAGAAAAGTTGTGCAAGAGATTGAGAGACGCATATCAACTCAAGCTGAGCATCTAAGAACGGTATGGTTTTTGTTTTGTTTGCTTGAAGAAAATGTTTTCAGTTTTTAGTTTTGCTGAGTAGTTTCTTTCTTCTTTCTTTTTTTTGTGCAGCAAAACAATATTTTCAAAACTCGAGAGGAGAAGTACCAGTCAAGGATCAACGTCCTTGAAGCCTTAGCATCAGGAAGTGGTCAAGAAAGTGAGGTATGTATCATTTTTAACACACCTTAGCCTCTGAGAGACTATAGTGCTTAAGATCGATCTTGTCACGTTATGTGCTGATGAACTGATTATTTGCAAGATTGCTACACAACAACTTCGACAAATTAAGGTAACATTACAGTACAGTGCTAAGTTGCTTTGGTGAACTGACTTTAGTAGTAGTCGTCTTTGACTTGGGACTTGTAATGTATATATGATAGACAGAGAAGTCAACCTGGGAAGAAAAGAAGAAGAACGGAGAAGAGGATATGCTTAAGCTACTGAAAGAAAATTGTCAATACGACCTTGAAATCTCTGCGTTGAGGCAAGAGCTGGAGACAACTAAACGAGAATATAAACAACAATGCTCTCAAATGGAAAGCCAAACCATGGTCAGTACATTATACTACAAGCTCATCTGCTTTATGTCAAAAATGTTATGTCCTACTGACATGGGATTTTTCATGAATGATAGACAGAAAAGACAAAGTGGGAAGAACAGTGGAAGAATGAAGAGGAGGATATGGCTAAGCTATCTAAAGAAAACGATCAGTTCAACCTTGAAGTCTCAAAGTTAAGGCAAGAACTGGAGAAAACCAAGAAAGCATATGAGAAGCAATGCTCTCAAATGGAAAGCCAGACGATGTTGGCTACAACAGGACTTGAGAGCAGGCTGAAGGAACTTGAGCAAGAGAGAAAAGAGGCAAACAATGCAAAAACCTCTCTTGAGGAAAGAGTAATCGAGCTTGAGAAGATGGGAAAAGATGCACATACTGCTAAAGAAGCTCTTGAGGAAAAGATAAAAGAGCTTCAAGAGATGGAGAAAGAAACAAAAACTGCTAATGCAAGCCTTGAAGGAAAGATTCAGGAGCTTGAAGAGAATCTTGTAAACTGGAAGAATAAAGTCAAAGAAATGGACGAAATATCTGAGTCCAAACAACAAAGTTGGAGTCAAAAAGAAGTTTCCTATAAAAGGTTTATTGATTACCAGTCTCAGACACTAGAGGTATATATATATGTTTATCCCAACTGTTTGCTAGAATAAACATTGTGTAATCTATCTATAGTTGACTAATATTGCTGAATCTCAGGAGTTGAGGTTCTATTCAAGTTCCATCAAGCAAGAAATTCTGAAGGTTCAAGAGAACTATACAGAACAGTTCAGCCAATTAGGTAAGGGAATGTTCTCATAGATGCTAGATTTTTCATGACCTTGTAATTTTTTGTAGTCTTGATCAATCAATTTATGTCTCTTCAGGAAAGAAACTGATTGAACTTAGCAATGCTGCCGAAAACTATCACGCTGTACTAACCGAAAACCGGAAGCTTTTCAATGAGCTTCAGGAGCTTAAAGGTATTAAGGGGATCAAGCTAGAATCTCTCTCTTTAACATTTGTTCAGATATGTAAATTTTCAAAATTTATGCAGCCTAAAAGTTGTATACTTGTGACTTGCAGGAAACATCAGAGTGTTTTGCCGGGTGAGGCCTTTCCTTCCTGGACAAGGTGCACCAAACACCGTGGTCGAGTACGTTGGTGAGGATGGAGAACTAGTAGTCACCAATCCCACTAGGCCAGGGAAAGACGGTCTTCGTAAGTTTAGGTTCAATAAAGTTTATAGTCCAGCTGCTACTCAAGGTGTCATATTCTTTTCTATTTTTGCTAAACATTTCTTCCATTATCATTTATGTTACGGATGTTACATATTAGAAGCATCAAAGTATATAATCAAAGTTCATGTGTTATGTTGGATGCTTGCAGCTGAGGTCTTTACAGATATAAAACCACTGGTTCGGTCAGTGCTTGATGGGTTTAATGTTTGTATATTCGCATATGGCCAGACAGGATCAGGGAAAACTTATACAATGGTATGTATGTCTTTCATTGTTATTTTCTTGAAAGAAAGTTCTTTTCAGTGGACCATTCTTGTTCTTTCAGACTGGTCCAGATGGAGCAAGTGAAGAGGATTGGGGAGTTAACTATCGTGCACTTAATGATCTCTTTAAAATATCTCAATCCAGAAAGGGAAACATAAACTATGAAGTTGGGGTGCAAATGGTTGAGATATACAATGAACAAGTGCTGGATTTGCTCTCTGATGACAGTTCTCAAAAGAAATATCCTTTGGTTTCAACTTCTTGTTCTTATACTCTCTTTTCATTACTAGTTGTTTTGTGTTTACCTTGACCTTGCACACACTAGGGATCCTGTCTACAACTTCACAAAATGGTTTAGCTGTGCCTGATGCAAGCATGTATCCTGTGAAATCAACCTCAGATGTGATTAAATTGATGGACATTGGACTACAGAATCGTTCCATTGGTGCTACTGCCATGAATGAACGAAGTAGTCGTTCTCACAGGTTCTTACTTCATATTGATCCCCACGAAACAAAAGCATGTGTGTTTTTAACAGGTCCTTAACTAATACTGACTATATATGGTTTCTGATGCAGCATTGTCACTGTTCACGTCCGTGGTAAAGATTTAAAGACCGGTTCTGTGCTATATGGAAATCTTCATTTGGTGGATCTGGCTGGTAGTGAGAGAGTAGATCGCTCTGAAGTTACAGGAGACAGACTTAGAGAAGCACAACATATAAACAAATCTCTCTCATCTCTTGGAGATGTGATATTCTCTCTAGCTTCAAAGAGTTCTCATATACCATATAGAAACAGCAAGCTAACACAACTACTCCAAAGCTCTCTTGGTTAGATACTTAGTTAAACTAATGTTTTAGTTTCTCAGTTTAACTGATCTAATCTTAAAGACATACTTTGTTTGCTTTGTGATGTTGGAGTGTAGGAGGACAAGCAAAGACCCTAATGTTTGTGCAGCTCAATCCTGATGCTATTTCATATTCAGAGTCGATGAGTACACTAAAATTTGCAGAACGTGTCTCTGGAGTTGAACTTGGTGCTGCAAAGAGCAGTAAAGATGGTAAAGATGTTCGAGACTTAATGGAACAGGTAAAGTGAACAAACACTCTCTCTCTCCTCTCCTTTATGATCTTTCTTACCATTAGTAACATGGCCGAATCTGAAATTTAGGAAGTCATAAACATTTTTGTGTTAATTTTAATTTAAACATTCTATTAATTTTTCGTCTTGCAACATATGTATAGTAACTCCTTAAAATTTGTAAAAGAAAACCGAATGTTTCATCCGACTATGTCCAGAACCTGCCATGTTAGCAATTACATGAATTATTTGTTTTGGTTACAGTTAGCGTCGCTTAAGGAGACAATAGCAAGGAAAGATGAAGAGATAGAGAGGCTTCATTCGGTAAAAGACACTCATCATCCTCATAGACCTCAGAAACCAATGGTGAGGATAAAGAGCGTAGGACAAACCGATGATATAAACTCAGAAAATGGAGAATATTCTTCATCACAGTCAAGACACGCCGTTACTGACGGCGAGAGTTTAGCTTCCTCTGTTGAAGCAGAGTCTGAGGAGAGATCTAGTGAGTGTACGTCTGATGCTGCTTCTATAGGAACTCAAGGATCACCTGATGTTGCTAAAAGACCACCTAAAGTCTCAGACAGGTTAAGACTCAAAACTTGTGTTGTTGTTGTAGTTCTTAAGAGATTATTTTTATTATGTTTAACGTTGTATAAAATTACAGAGCGAAGTCAACGACTTCAAGGTCCTCGGCTGTAACACGACCATTTGATAAGCTTCGGAAAGTAGCTACAAGAACAACATCGACAGTTTCTAAAGTTGCATCGGGTTTGGCGTCATCAAGTAAGCAAAACTAAAGATTACGATTTGAAGATTAGATTCTTTTGTGTGTATTAGTTTTCTGATAATCCGATTAATTACAACTAACTTGTTTAATTGATATGTTTTCTAGGCAGCAAGAAGACAAGCAACGCTTCTAGTTTGTCAAAGTCTTCTAAACGTTGGGCGTAATTGACGCTTTTACCCCTAGCCGTAGCTGACATACCTTACACGCAACACTGCATATACCCACTCTTTTTTTGGTTCGGAAAACCTTACGTATATTTTTTTTCATTTTCATTTGATATATGGCTTTGACTGGGACTACAAACTATACCAATATTTTATGTGATTTACTTACCAAATATTGTAAATACATACATCTTATTATTTCACAGATTTTTTTTTTTTGTAAACCAAAGAAAAATAGTTGATCACGTCTTTCAGGGTACTAGTGGTAACTCATGCATGTGGTAATATAATTGCAGAATATAATAAAACGATTTTTCTGTTCAAAAAAATATAATATAATAAAGCGATTTTGTGTACTTTCACCAACCACACATAACTCTAATTCATATTATAAATTACTAGTGGTTTACCCGCGCTTCGCGCAGGATTGACTTCGTTAATTTTTTGTTTATATCTTGTTTATTGATTCAAGTGTTTGTTTATATTTGTGTGTGAATTATTATTGTTGATTCTCTTCTTATTTTGAATGAATATGAATCTTGTGTCTCAAAATTGATGTGTTTGACTGAAAGGTTGAATACGATATTTGAGATGGTTTGGAAGGAAGATTGTTTTGTTTTTGTGTAGACAGATTGGTTATTTAAATTTTTTTTTTTAAATCATCTAATATTTTCAATTATTTAATTTTAGGAGTCTTAGTGAGAATTCATATAATGGCATCCTTACTTCTGTTTCTTTAATAATACAATTAATTTCTTTATCAGTTTGTATTAGTAGCAGACGATTCATATGTTTTGATGCTGTTGGAATCTCATTTATTTGTTGCTTTTATATTTTTAAATGTTGTCAACTAATATGGTAGCTGGTTACTCTAACTTTGTGGATCAAATTTTTTAATGCGCATCTAGAATTGGTCATTTGTTTTGTTGTCATCCTAGCGTTTCCAACAATATTTTTCCGATCTCATATTATCTTATGAAAAGCTAGTGAGCGGAAGTTTTAAATATCTTAAAATTTAATGAAAAGTTGAAAATAGTTAGGTTATTCTCAAATTAAATACATTGGTATTTTCCTTTCCTTTTGTACACTTTTTTTCATACATAATGTTTTCAAAATAGTTTCAACTATTTCTCTATTTCACCAAAATGCAACCCAAACAGCAGTGACTTGTGACACCATGACTGAAAAACCTCTGAAAATGTTTCTTTAAACAAAAACAGAAGACATAAATCTTGGTTGAAGCTTCTGTGAGTGTAGGAGAGCACAAATTAAAGAAGATGGTGAATAAAGAGCAATTATATGAGTTTATACAGGTAAAATGGATTTGAATAAAGGTTAAAATTAAGATTATGATAGATTTTGTTCTGTTAGAGAGACATTCTTTGATGTTTTATAGTTTTCTTATGTCCAAACTTCAAACCAGAAGGCACGCCAATGGAAATCTCAGTTATTGATTCTCAATATCAACCATAGGAGAACACATCACAAATCACATGATAAGCTTTTCTATTGGTATGATGTGTAATCAGCATCTTTGAAGCAATGAAAATAAGACATTAGCTTCCACTAAAATGATGATTTTAAACTTATACAGTTGAAAATTACTATGGTGGAATTGCAGGTGCAGTAAGTGCAGAAGGCAATTTCTAGAACTGAGGATAACGATTCTCCCATATTATTGTTAGATACTCAAGAATCTCTTCGACTTGTTCAAGATGAAATCAAGTAAGTAAAAAACCTAGTTGACAAATAAAAAACGTAATGATGCATTTCTAAATATCACTAAAATTGTTGTATTTAGAAAAGAATCCTCATAGATATAGATAAACTAATTTTTTTTATAAGTTACAATTAAATTACTTAATAATTTAAAACTTAAATAAATAAATCGCACTTACGTTTTAATGGTCCGACTATTCAGTGTTATATATCAATTTATTATATCTTTTATTTTGTTTATATTTATCAAATATAACTCATGCTATCTGAATCTAATTACTTCTATTACAAAACCCACTCAAACTCAAATTATAATATTCAAAATTGAATTTCTGTAAATTATAATAACTAAATTACACCTTTAAAGAAATAATTCATGGGTCG
The DNA here is from genome assembly GCA_012274485.2 of Sinapis alba. Taxonomy (NCBI): domain Eukaryota; kingdom Viridiplantae; phylum Streptophyta; class Magnoliopsida; order Brassicales; family Brassicaceae; genus Sinapis; species Sinapis alba. The sequence goes on along the minus strand of MU105719.1, from coordinate 58,259 downwards.
ATCTTAAACGAGTAAAACAAATCAGTATAAGCTCATAATGTGCGAGGCCCATGTTATTTTCACGTATTGTTAGTATCATGTGTTAAAGTGAATCATGCACACTCAGGCTGTCACGGTTGCGATGGCGGGCAAGCAAATAGGCGGAGAGGGCAGTGTACCGAGAAATCTCGTCAGAATGACCAAATGTCAACTATATGATATCATGTCTCAAATGTAGGTTGTCTTCTCTCTTTTCTCTACTACAACTCTTTCTCGAGAGTTCACTTCATGAATCAGCTTGCTTTTGATTGATCGAATATGATGAAACAGACATTGATTAATCAAAACCACGAGCAAGAGAAAGAGATTCTAATTTGGAGCCCTTTTTTTGACTAAGGCTATTTTCCTGATTTAGAGATTCTTACTTGATATCATGGACTGGTTTGGTTAAATGTTTAGTTTAAAAATTAGGGTTTGTGATTTTGTGACATGAACAGTTTGTTGATGCCTCAGCACTAAGAAAATTATTTACATATAGATTTACAATAATTAGGATTTGGTGATATAAACAATTAGGGTTGGGATGTTGTATTGTATATGATGTTATATGTTGTTGAATGTCGGGCACAGATTATGCTTGAAATGGTTCAGCCTCCTCTTCATGTGGTATTTTATTGAAGCCCTTCAAAGAAAACTTGTTTGTTATTTCATTTCATGCCCAAAAATGGATTCTCAAGTTGCGACACAGCCTCAACAGTCCCGTCAATCGATCCCGACAATGTCAAACGTTCAAGCTCATGTTTCATATGTTCAAGATGGTGTTGGATTGCAAGAGCCAGCAGCTACAATGCAACCACAAGAACTTATTAGAAAACATCCAATGCATATGCCTCCTCCTCCACCTCTGTCTCTGCAACCAGTAGTGCTCCATCACAGCCTCGTCTTTTGCATCCGAAGCGTCAGGGACATTTGAATCATGCTGGCACTTCTTTGTCTCATCCTCAAGTTCAAAACGCGCCTCCCAATAATCTAACATCCCAACAACCTCATGTTCCATCATCTTGATATACCAGCCTCCTCTACTCAGTTGCAACAACAACAACAACCAATGTACTCTGTTGGGGTTCTCATTTGGCTCAACAACAGCCTAGACCATATCATCATCAGTTTGGACCATCCCAGCCTGATCCCAGCGCTGGGTTTCAGCACCATGATGCACCTCCCCAACATCATTCTCAACCCATGTTTCATGTCAGTCAAGAGATATTAAGTAGCTATTAATAGCTTTTTTTGTTTCGGCCATAATGGTTTATTTTTTGACTGACTGGAACTCGTTATTTGAACCAATTTGTAGTCAGGCAACATACCCACAACTTAGCTTCTGGTGGACCTCAATTCCCTCAGGGACAAGCACATCTGCCTAGCCAGCCACCATATTAGGTGTTTGTCTTATACCTTTAGGCAATATGTTTGGTGGTTTTACATATTGACTATATGCTGATTTATCTATGTGCTCCTCCAGTGAGTAGATTTATCTTTAAATGACGACTACTTCCAAAGTTTTTTACTGTTTTTAATTAGATATGGGAATATTTATCTTCCAACATCAATTATTCTCATATTTGCTCGTTGTCATCTAATTTATGATTATGTTTGCTTTAAAAGCATTTTCTTGATTAAAACAATAGGAAACCTATGTAGACTACAATAACAATAAGTTAGGAGCTCTAATGGCTGCTGACAGAGGTCCTTCTTGGATGGCTGGCTAATCAGAGAGCTCAAACATTACTCATCTCCCAGGATTAGGACAGGTTCATGCACCAAGCCAAGTTGGCCCTGGAGGAGGACCACCACCTCGCCCTGCACCGGTATTTTACCTTCCCATATTGCAACTGAAAGATGCAGCCATTGAACTAACCGAGGATACATATATCATGTCCATGATTGTGTGGCTCCATCATTTTAACATTCCTTTTCCAGTAGACGCTCTAGTTGCGTCCTTAGTCGGAGTTCTAAATGATTTTTGACCAAAGAGGCTTGTGTTCATGTTGTTGATGATTATTGTATGTTTTCTTATTTGTGCAGATATTTGCAGATATGGAAAAGGCATTGCTTCAACAGGTGATGAGTCTGACCCCAGAGCAGATCAATTTGCTGCCACCAGAACAGAGAAATCAAGTCCTTCAGCTCCAACAGATTCTCCGACAGTGAAACTTATTGATATAATCACTTGGTCTACATTAGTAGAGACAGGTTTTGGGGTCTTAATGTAAATTCCAAGATAACTTTGAGATGATTTGTAGAAAAAGAAGTAATATTTGTACTTTTTCAAGTTCAAGGTATCATTTAATACTTTGCTCATAGGCCCCCAGCGACAATTATGTGTTCTTTGACTTTGTTTTTTTTGGTTTGATGACATTATTCTGACTTTAAAAGTTTTCCGTCTTGTTTACACTTGTGTTCAGTCTTTTCTAAGCATGTGGAAATGAACCGAACTCGGCAAACCTAACCAATTTTTGTTGGTTTTCCGTTCAAATTTGGTTAAGAATTCAGTTTAGTTTTAGAAAAATTGGTTAATCCAATGTTTTTAAATTGACCCAGATACTAAACTGGATTAGTATATATCAGTAAGGTAGGGGTCTTGTATTTAGAAATTGAATTGAATTAGAATGAATCAGATTTTTTATTAAATTTTGTGTTATTTAATCATGAATTTTACTAATTCCTTGAAATTCTTGTGTTATTGGATTTGTTTAATTTTCTGATTCCATTAAATATTTGTGTTATTCAAATTTTCGGTGAATTGTGTGATAATTGTATTTGAATGGAATTTAATGTAAAAAATTCTAATTATTGTAAAGAACCAATTCTCTACTTTTATGCTAGAATTTGAAAATGATTTTTATATTGTTTAAATATCAAATATATATGTCAAAATTATTGATCATTTTAATATGAGAGATTTGAAAATATACTTTTCCATTATAAACTTACAAATATGTTATTATCTTGACAAATGATTATAAAATGTATTATATTGTAATTTATGTTTTCATGGAACTGAATTATCTATAAATGGCTACATATTCACATAGTAATATATGATTAGTTTGACTATTACTATTTTCCATTAGTCAAGTTTGTAATTTATTTTTTTCTTAAATGATTTTATCTTTTTATATAAAACAAAAATGATTAAAGTTTTTGTTTTTCAAATTTTCATAAACATTTTTTCTTCATGTAAATAGATTAGTTCATAAAATTTAAAAAAATTGATATGCATCAAATTTATTTGAATTCTTTTAAAATTCAAAAAAATTAGAATTAGACAAATACATTAAAATCATTATTAATTCCTTTAAAATATATTTAAAACTATTACTTATATCTTCGATTGAATTCTTTTAAAATCTTTTAAATTCTTTGATCTAATACCACTTCCTAAGTCATTGGATTGACTTTAATTTGGTTGAACTACGAATCAATAGATAGTAATATTTAGTTATATAAAATTATAATATTATTAACTATTGAAATATAAGATAATATTACAAAATGTATTTTTTTTTATAAAAATGATTATTTAACTAAATTTGGATACCAAATTAGAAATTTGGCTAAAAGTTAAAATAATAAATAAGTAAATATAAATTATTATAAAATAAAATTTTAAATCTAAAATGCAGAAAAATATAATTTATAATAGATTATTAATAACAAAAATAAATTAATATTGTCATATCAATAAATTTTGGTTTTGTATGGTTACTGTTTCATTTTTTCCAAAGACATAATAAAATTTTCATCAAAGTTTAAAGAATCAAAAATATAAATAATTTATTTAATTTTATGTAATGTTGAATAATATATGAAAAGTTTAATCAAGTTTTTAGAAATATATCAGATTTTTATGTGTTTTTACTGGAACGACCGCTATCGAGACACAAATAAATGTACCAAAGTTTTATTGTTTTTCATTAACGGGTTTTCACTAAGTCCAGATCAGATTACATATGAGCCAGTGGATTTACTTGTTTGATCTCAGTTCAGATCCGATATGAAATTATTGGGTTAATTTGATTGTTTGGTTTTTATATTTTGTAGAAATTATAATAAAATTAGACTTATATTTAATCATATCGAAATTACATTCAAATTTCAATACAAATCACCCAAATTTTTGAACAATTATAATTGAATCGAATTTGGAAAAATTCGGTTCAGTTAAGTTGAATGACCAAACAAATCAATGATTGTTAAACCAAAACCGAACAGAATTTGTGTTCGGTTCAATTCGGTAAGATTTTGTACAAAGTAAAGCCAACCGAAAATCGAATTAACTAACTTTAGTAAACCAACTCGTACTCGCAGTTCTACTCTTGTTAAACGTTGGCAGGCAAAAGCCGGCCCAGGCCCAACTTAATTAAGTAACATAACAACATCACCTCTGAAATCGACATAACTTGTAAACTTCTCCGGCCACCGGGAAACCAATCGCAGATTCGCTCATCGCGGCGGCTTCGCCATGAGGTTCCGGTACGCCATGGTCTGTTCCTCGAATCAGAACCGGAGCATGGAGGCTCACTTCCTCCTCAAGAGGCAAGGGCTCGACGTAGCTTCGTACGGGACAGGGTCTCATGTTAAACTACCTGGACCGTCTGCCAGAGAGCCTAACGTCTACGACTTCGGAACTCCTTACAAGCAGATGTTCGATGAACTCAGGCGCAAAGATCCTGAGCTGTATCCTATCTTGATTTGATTTGTTTCTTAGCTTCGAATCCCTAATTGCTGTGATAATCTTTGCGTAATAACCTTAACTGATTATTCAGTTACAAGAGGAATGGGATCTTGCAGATGCTTAAGAGGAACCTAAACGTGAAACTTGCTCCTCAGAGATGGCAAGATAATGCTGGTGATGGTGTGTTTGATGTTGTCATGACCTTTGAAGAAAAGGTTTTCGATTCTGTTCTTGAAGGTAATCAACATTCTTCTTGAATAGCATTGCTCCTACTCTTGTCCCATTTCCCAAGAATCTTGCCATTTGGTGGTTTAGCTCGAACTAGATAGGTCAAGATTCTTAAAATATGAATTGCTGAAGCTGATGAGCATCGAGTAGATGTTGCAATCATGGTTTGAGGGAGTTTTCTTGCCTAGTGAAAGTAACTAGAAACAGTCTCTGTGTGTTACCATTCTTTTTCTCATTGATTTATATGTTATTACCAATCTGCAGATCTTAATAACAGAGAACAGTCACTAATGAAAACAATACTTGTGATGAACCTGGAGGTTAAAGACAACCACGAAGAAGCAGCTATAGGTGGCCGACTTGCCTTGGAACTCTGTCAAGAGGTCAAAATATTCCTATTGGATTGGCAGCTTTTGATTAAAACATCTATATATTGGGGTGATACCAGTTCTTATCTATAACTAATATCAGTTATTGTTTGTGGGTTTTAGATTGAAGGGAATGAAACATGGGAAGATACAATAGATGACATTGTCGCTGGCTTTGAAAAACAGCAACGCCGGAAACTTGTCTATAGCATCTCATTCTACTGAAGATATACCATTATCATCAGTTGCGTCAGCTTCTCTTTCCTCCTTAGATTATGTAGAATGATGTTTTGTGGCCCGAACCTTGCGATGTTTAATAATCGTTTTGATATGCTTAAGGTTATATTGATTGTCTTCCTAACACGTTCCTCTATTCGTTTATCCTTTGCTTGAAAGTTTAAACAGAACCTTGATGAGCAGATGCTACAAGATCACAAATATGTTCTTTTTGTTGAAATTTCAAGGAAAAAAAAAGTAATATGAAAATTACAAAATGTATAGCATATAAGTGACACTACTACTTGTCCTTAGCCCCAGCATTAATTCTTTTTGTATTCAAACTCGGCTTCAGACTCAACTTCATTCCTCCTACTCCCTCTCTCCACCGCTTCAGCCGCAGCCAAAACAGCTAGATAAAAACGTTTTAGTAAAAGAAGCGGTTGCTCCTGATGATGATGAAGAGCAGAACAGTGTTTTGTGGTTGGAGCCGGAGAACGTGATGCATTACATGACAAGAGAGAACTCATGTGGCGAGCAATGAAGATTCAAGAAACGCCGTTGACGACGACAAAGAAAGTGGCGTTTATGTTATTGACGAGAGGGAAGCTTCCTTTGGCTAAACTGTGGAGAGATTTTTCCAAGGCCATCAAAATTATCTATAATTTTTACGCTAATTTATTATGTATTTACTAAAATATTACAAACATGGCTTTACAACTAACATTAAGTCGTTTTTAGTTATACGTCTATAAGTTCTATTTATACCATGTTAAGAAAATTTGTAAGCATTTTCTCTATTATTCTGTATAATTTTCTTTCTTCAAGATTTTTTTTGGTGTAAAAATATTGATAAACTCTTATTTAAACCGAGGCGTCAACAAAACTTTCTTCACATAGTTTTCTTTAAACATGTAGATACCAGGGCTAAAGCACAACTAATCCCTAAAAGAAACAATACCAACGACTATTCCGGTTTTGAATTCTTTAATAAAACCATAAGAAATAATGTCATCTTCGTCTAGTCAAACAGTAATAATTCATTTTGTGATAGAATTTAAACCGAGAAACGACAGATTTACGTCTTTGAGTTCTTCATTTTATCACCAGGCTACACTGTTTGGTTAAACACATTGCCTTCTTTCTCATAAATTTTGCTTTGTATGATAAGTTTTGTTGAAAACAAGCTAATTAATTCTATTTTATTGTTTTAACTTCAACCATGTGGAACACCACAATACTAACAACTTGGACGTATAACCATCTTACATGCACTAACAGTTTAAACATACAATGCACGATCAAACAAAAAACAATTATATGAGTTAAAAGTAGAGTTATTAACAAAGAAAGACACTTTTTGTGTTTTAATAACAAGATAGGGCAGTTATTGCTACTAGAACACTTTTTCATGCAAAAATACATGAATGCCCTCTATAAAAGGTAAATGAGTGGGGTATTTGGGTAATTACATTTTGGTTGCTGGTTAGGGTAGTTAGGTTATTTAAATTTTAAAATCCAATTGGTTCAAGCTGTGGATCCAAACGTCCTTTTCAATTCAACTTTTTTTTTCACCCACTAACTTTATCTTTTCTTTGGTTGACGGTAAAAAAGAGTTGTGGGTTAAAAAACGACGACGAAGAAGAAAAGAAATATAAGAGAAACCATCAACGAAGAAGAAAACCGCAAGAGGAGATAATGTCGACGAGAAAGAAGAGAATGAATAAGGCTAAAAGCAAAGACAAAGGTATCTTTACCTCACCGTTTGTTCCTTCTGTATTTTTTTGTTTGACACGGTAGATTTAGGGTTTCTCCGCCGTGAAACCCATGCGACCGGTTCCTACTCCATGTTTCTCTGACGGCTTTGTCATATTGAGGGATTCTGGATTGTTAATTTTAGTGATTTTGAGTTGTAAGTTAGGTTTTCGTTTTTTTGTTTGTATCAATTTTACAGAGGTGACGCATGCAGAGGAGGATGCGGTCAATGAGAGATAACAAAGAAAACGATGTTTTTTGTTGGTATCGGCTTTAGTATTGTACACGTTACATGTGATGTACATGTGTACAATAAGAACGTATATGTACATATGTACTTTGCATATTATGCTTGTATAGTTTGCAAAGTTGTAGGGTTGGTGTTTCAATTCAGAGAATTTAATTTTGGGATTAGGGGTTTGGGATTTCGATTTTGAAATTTGGGATTCAGGATTTTAAATTTGGGATTAGGGTTTCGATTTCAAACTTTTTTAAGTTCCATGTTTTGTTGGTATCGATTTTACAGAGATGGCTCATGCATAGGAGGATGCGGTGAATGAGAGGTTACAAAAAAAGATGTTTATGTTGGTATTGGTTCTAAGGTTGTACACGTTATATGTGATGTACATGCGTACAACAAGAACGTATGTGTACATATGTATTTTATATACTATGCTTGTATAATTTGCAGTAAAGGTGTGTATTGATTTTTCTTTGGTTTGCGGTGTTTCTATGTTTTCAGCTGACTGTACAACATGTGATGAAGTATATGGGGAAGATAAAAAAGATGTTTATGGGAAATTTGACAGTGAGATTTTTGATCATAATGTTGCATGTGATGTACATGGTACATCACAAAGTGCGTACATATGTACAAAAAGTACATGCACAACTTGTGACGTGTACATAAGTGGTGTATTTTTGACATGATTGTTGGTTTTGAAGGATAAATGTTTTTGGTACTATAATATTTTCAGATCTTTTGGGTATGTAAAGTAAAATAGCACAATGAAATCAAACTAAAACGCTTCACATTAAAAATATATTTTTATAGTGTACATATAAACTATAATTGTACAAAATAATGTCTTATGTAGTTAAATTGTAAGATATTTCTTTAATCAAAAACTAAAAATCACTATACAAATCAATGATCCACATGTACACAAGTTTAATTGAACAATGATTTCTATATACACTGAATTATTTTCATACATTTGCAAGTTTAAGTATTTGTAAGGACTATAACGTCAACGTGTACACATGTATTTTATTGTCCATGTGTACACCATGTCATTGTTACATCTATTCAATTTTAACATATAATTGCAAGTTTTCTAAGTTTGAAAAGCCAATATCATCTTATATCTATTCAAATCGTCTAGCATAAAGTAATTGATTCATACCAGCCAAAGACATGTGTAATAGAATACCCACACTAACCACATTTTTAAGAGTAATCTTGAGAGGCATGATTTATAAGTACGTCTTATGAGTGTGTTGTCCAAAAGTAATGATTCATAATTTATAATGTATCAGTGTACAATTGAATATGATGTACCATGTGTACATGTGTACAACTATGTGTACACGTATTCAGTTGTATACATGTACAAATATACTACGTTATATACACACAATTCTTAGAGGTGTGGGATCAATGTCATTGAAAAACTTTTTGACGACATTAACATGTAATTCACGCAATAGGATGATGGAGCGATGAGGTAGAGTCTTTAACATCCGTTCTTTGTCGACCGCAGAGCTCCAATAGAAGAACCTTTCTCCTCTGTTTTTCAAAGTCTCATGATAGAAAAGTATCTTCCTTTACACAACCCAGAACGTGATTTGTGTTTTTTTAGCATGTCTGTAAATTTCTTCCTGGGTTTTGAAAGTAAAGGCGTTACTTACTGATTCATATTACTTCATGATTGACACAAGAGAGTTAGAAATCAAACCATAATTAAGAACCATTAATAAAGTCTAGCTTCGATTTGGGTTGTAACCCAACTTTTGATTTTTTTCCTCTGATGAAGAACGATGGTGTCGACAATGGAGGAAGAAAGAGATGAAATTTGGGGGTGAAATCTGAACCGTCCATATGATAATAGATTTAATGGCTCATATTAAAGATGTTTTAATGTCATATCAAGATCTGGGAGATAAAATAAGGACCGTCAGATTTTATAGAAGATCAAAGGTTGTGATTGCATTTCACCAGAAAGCTAACTAGCTGATTTCTTTTTAGTTGGACAGTAACGAAATTACAGGGAAAAGTTGACATAAGTGTGCTAGGAGACAAATGTGTCTTAGAATGTAATTTAAAGTGGAGAATGTGTCTTAGAGTGAAATATTTTGTTAATGATGTTGCTAGCTCATCTTTTGTAGTCATGTCATCCTTTTTCAAAAAAAAATCATGACATTCTTTTTACAAAATCCAAAACAAAAAGAAACTGCCAAATGTTTCTTTTTCTTTTGATCTCCAAATTAATTGGTTCATTTCTAAATATTTGTTGTGAAATATATATGTAGAGTTGCAAAAAAAATTTATGATTGCTCTGTTTTCATTGTTCAAATTAGATTTTATTCCACAATTTCAAAGTGCTGAATTATTTCAAAACAAATTAAATTTATTTGATATAAATTTGTATTTTAATTATATATTTATATTTAAATATTATAAATGAAACATTATATTTGTGCAAATTTTTATTTGTTTAATGTTCTTAATGAAATAATGTTGATTATGGAATATTAATCATTTTTTAAAATGATACACAAATATAATTTATATGGTTTTAAAATATGTAATCAGGTTTAATAACTATGATATATTTTATTACATTTATTAATATTTTGAGTTATGTAATTAATTAATAATGTTCTCATCCAAAATATTGACTTGGAACTGATCCAAAAATCAAGGTTCTGAACCTTATTAGACCTGACCTATATACTCGAACCGGGTATTAAGTTCCTATATTCGAAAAATTGGTATCAAAATGAACTTATACCAAGGACCAAATGAGTATCTGGACATATATAATAATATTAATATCTATAATTATAATTCAAATATATAAGTTCTTTTGGATATTTACGAATAAAAATAGATGTTTTAACACAAAATACTCAAATCAAATTGTATAGATAGTTACTTTCAAATAAAAGAACCGATTTGAACTATAAATAATGAGTATTTGGTTATTTTTAGTTATTTTGGATAAGTTGTGTATTTGGATATAAAATACCTAAACTGAATTGGATAATTTAGTTATTTCAGTAAAAATATCCAAATCCAAACCGGATATAACGAATATTCAAAAAATTGATTTTTACATGAGAATTGTACTCAATCAGACTCAGGAGGGCGCAAAATATATTTTTTATAATACGCGAATGAGATATTTTTCAGAAAACAAATATCAATACCCAAAAAACTGTCATATATTCGAATGGATACCCAAGTTTTATACCAAATATATATGGTTTTATTAAATAAATATGAATATATTTATGTATCAAAGTTATTTATGTTTTTGCAAAAGAATCTATGTCAAATATTTTTAGAATGATATATAAATATAGGCTATAAGGTTTTATACTTTAAGTTTACAAAATCTTATTTAATGAATTTACTTTTGATAAATTATTTATTTTAAAATTTTACATAATTTATTTTAATTATTTAAATACTTTAATCTGTGTTATGCACTAAATGTATATGTATATAACTCGTTTCATTTTGATTTTAATTTTATTTTTATGATTTAAAATCAAAATAAGGTATTTTGCTTTTAAACTCTTGCATCAGTTTATGTTAATATAACTTTTTATGATATAATAATAATATTAATATATTTGTTCAAATAATTTATATTTGATATATATATTAAATGTTTGTTCGAATAATCCGTACAAACCATACTCAATAAATATCAATAATAACATGTTCATCATAAATTTAATATTAATAATATCTTACTATTAATATTTATTTTATCAAATATATATTTATATATATATATATTAATTTTAATACTTTAACTATAAATTTTTTTTATGTATTTGTGAGGATTTTGAAAATTTTGTTTCTTGCATTTGGATTAATGTACATTGTATATAAAAAAATAGTAGACATAAGAATAATTATTATATAAATAAATAAAATATAATTAATTAGTTACTTAAATTTAGTATCAGTATAAATTGAATTTTGTTACAAAAAAAATAAGAAGTATAAATTGAGTTCATTAGTTTCAAAAAAATACATTGAGTATTTAGTCCTTTAATTTTATGCATGATGTATATTTAATAAAATTAAGTTTAGTATAAGTAAAAATAATAGTGAAACTAGTTAAATATAATGGTCCAACCTATACTATTTATAATTAGACTTTTGTTTTATTAATAATATCATAAAATTATATTTGTGTCCACAAGATAATTTCTCTTGTTAAAATAAAAATTATAATTATTTTAAGGAAAATATTTACATTTAAAATATAATTAAATATAATTTATTATTGTTAATAAAAATAAATATAAATATAATACATCTATATTTTCAGAATAAACAAATTATATATTATACACTAATTTTATATAAAATTATTTATTATTTTACCAATCAATTTATTAATTACATATATGAAAGTATATTGTGTTTTGTAGCGTAATATCTCTATAATATATTGTTATTGCTTTTATTATAAAAATAAAAATATAATAAATAAAATTAGTTTATATATATATATTACTATTTTAAAAAAAATTATCAATAAAAGTTATGGATCCGGATATCCGGACTAAAAAATCAAGATATCCGGATCCGGATTCGGTTTTGACGGATTCAACATTTTACTATCCAGATCCGGATTCGGCCCCTTCAGATATCCGGATTTTCGGAGCGGAACTGGATTGGATCTCGGATCGAATCCGGATCTCGGATAAGAGTCCCAGGCCTAACAAAAATTGCAAAGGGGATAGGTAGATTCCAAGAGAAAAAAGACTGACTCATATATAGTTCACTAAGACTCACGACTCTATTCCTCACGCCCACTTATTACATAATCTTTGGTTTTAATTTCATTTCAAAGCTAGAAATTGGAATATACTCAAATCATAATGAATTAAAAGTTCAGTTAGTATGAAAATGTACAAATCAACAATCTACAGATTTTTTGAATTAGCCACCCCAAAAGAGGATAGCAATCGAGAAATGGATTTCGCATCGATCAGATCATATCAATTTCAATAAATGGTTATTGTTATGTACTCTGTGTAATGACTATCGTGACAAAGACTATGAAACAATACCATAAAGCTTACCATCGATACCATTCATTACTTCTATAACGCCTCCAAGAATATATTGAAGTTAAAAATGGGAAAATAATAGTTTTGATAGAGACTTAACAGAGTCAACTGAAAGCTAAAAGAAGGACAAGTTTTTTGAGGAAGATTGAGATTTGAAACTGACCCGACAAGAAACTACCAGTGAAGAACAAATCAATTCAAGGAACCTTCTTTGAAATAAATGATTCATTTTACCCTTTATATATAATATACAATTTAATATTTAACTAGATTTGATCCGTATTTTCAAAACGCGAAATATTTTGTGATAAAATTTTTATTAACATTGTTTCAAATATTTTGTTAGTTTGGATGAAATTTTTCTATTCTAAACATTTTTACGTTTAAATCAGCGTTTTTATACCCGATCCGGACCAGCGGTCGAACCGTTAAACTAATGATCCAATATGTAATTATGTTTGGCTTTTAATGGGTATTATTAAAATTTTAAACAAAATAAAAAAAAAATCAAATGCTAAATAAATAGTCGTTATTAAGAGGTATGCAAAATACTTTGGTAGATGAGAATAATAAAAGGGGGAATATAGTATAAAATGAAAAATTAATAAGAATACTAAAGGAAATATGATTACAAAATTAAGTTGCATTAAGGATTCAATATTTGTTAGGCAATTTTAATGGGGTGCAAAATAGTTTCCAAAAAAAAATATTGAAAATATTCTTTCGATTAGTTTCAATAAAGAATATCTTATATATTAAAACAGAAGTCATGACTTTGATTCATGTGTGATTTTTTTAAAAATGGACCCTTACTAGAAATCAATTATATTTCATTTCTTACTAATAATATGATTTAATAATATCATTCATAATATCTTTTGATATCTTTTGATCACAATATCTTTTGATATCTTTTCATTTTAAATATAAATATATTTTTTAAAATTCTAACAAATCTGTTTAAAAGACTATAACAAGATCTTAATTTCAAATTTATATGTAAACATTTTCACTAATTTCGAAATTAGTTATGAAATAATATTATACATTTATATATTTTAAAAAATTAAAAATATAAATTCTATCCTATTTTATCTATTAATATAATCACAATCAATCGTATTAAAAATATTTTAACAATATATTTATATATATATATATATTAATCATTCTAACAAATCTTTTGAAAAATATTTTAACAGTATCTTAAACTTTCAAAAAGTTTATGTATATATTTAAACTAATTTTGTAATTAGAAATCAACTATTATTATGCATAAATATATATTCAGTTATTGTTTATAAAATGAAAAATATTATATATATATATTTTATAATAATAACAATTCATGTTAAAATAAAATTATTATATTGAACTAAATATGATAAAGTTATATTAAATTTATAAATTTTATTTTCATAAATATAAAATATTTATACTAAAATATAATACGATGATAGAACGGCTTAACATTCACAAACTATATAATACATGTATAGAAATTGACATATCTTAGACTTTTGTATATATAATAATATATTATCTAAAATGAATAAACGTAAAAAATATTGCTAAAAAAAAATTTGGCTTGAAGATCGGCGGGTCAGAATTGAACATAAATTTAATACAAA